>VRYO01002734.1:7851176-7901710 GCA_009812075.1 Sialia sialis | reverse complement strand
GTTTACTCTGGAGTTGGGTAACACCACTTTGTCATTCCTGTGCTCAAACGTTGCCTTTTTAAGCCAGGGCATGGAAATACCAGGGTGTGAATGAAATCACTTTTCATCTGCTTTGGGCCTTGGCAGTACAATCCTTCATCTGTCCCATTTCCAGCTGGCTGGTAGGAACCAGCAGGGCAAGGCTCTGTGTCTGACTCAGCTCCCAAAGGAGGCTGCTTTTCACATTCCCCTGACACGGTTCTTCCATCTAGAGGGGCACTTTAACCCTTACTCCATGTCTGATTACTGCTGTTTGATCTGACAAATTCTTCTCTGTCTGGGTCATGGTAGCGTTAACTCTGGTTTTAAGGAAGAGGAATCCATCAGACAGTTATTGTGGATTTTAGTCAAGGTTTCTGACTCGAGGGAGTGCTGGAGCAAACACCAAGAAACTTATTTCTGGAGGATCCTGAGCTCACTGTAAATGCAAGCAGATGTAGCCAAGGAAGTGGAGACAAACAGGATTGCATGAGAATTGTCACCTCAGCAGGAAGTTGACAGAAGATTGTGATGATCATGCAGGAAAAAACGGGCCACACAGAAAAAGAATCCAGTTTTCACAGAAACTTATGGTGGATTCTGATCTCCTGTTCCTATGAGGGCAGAGCAGTAATTCCTGTCATCTCTTCTTCTTCATGCCCTCTGCCAGCTCTCATGCTCTGACTGGGAGAGATTTCCTTGTCTCTGCTGTGAGTGGATATCACACTTGATGATGAGACACACGTGCCTGTGGTTTTGATGCCAGCTGTGGTTATCATTTCAAGTGCCAGTTCAAAATCCAGCATTTATCTCCAGAATGAAAAGAAGACATCCTGAATCCAGGAATGATGGCTTCAGTCACCAGAGTAGTGATTCATTAATATTTTGATTCATTTCGGAGGGCAACAGGCTCTCCTGGGCTGTTCCAGCAGATCTGATGGGACAGGCAAAAGCAAATTGAAAGGAAAACAACCAGCTCAGTCTAGCACAGATAGATCAGCTTCTCAGTTTCAGGTGGAGAGATATTTCCCATTTCAGGTGCTCCACCAGTGTGCACTTCTGCCAAGGGCAGATATCACTGAGGCTTCCATTAAACAAGTTAAATTAGGGAGCTATCCTCTTTCATGTAAGTCATTTTGGTGGACTGGTATTAGACTTCCTGTGGATCTATCAAGGTGTAACATGATTAAGAATAAATAAGCTCAGACCATTTCTGAAATTAGTACCTTGCCCCTTTTCTACTGTTCTCCAAAACTGTAAAGGAGATAAAGGAGATAGAAAGACTGCAAACCTCTGCTACTGTCCATCCTTTTTTGTCACGTGGGTTTTCTGATGATTTCTCTCAAGTCTTTACTCTGAATCTTTGACTTCTTGAGTTTTTTTCCAGCAAAATATTTCTGTTGCAAAAACTCATTGGGGAAAGTGTCTGTCAGACCAAAGCATAGAGATGGATGGACTTCTTAATACTGCCTTGGACACTCAGAGAAGTCACTGAACAGGATTTAATCTAGTGTGTGACATGAAAGGTTGCTCTTCAGCTAATGCTCTGGGCAGGTTAAATGTAACTGTAGGGTCAGATCTTGCAGCAGGAGCAAAATATTTAAGTAAAATGCCAATTCTTCAGAATGTCAATTCTTCTAGCCATGATGTTACCAAGCTTGTTTGGGAAAAGCTCCAAGTAATAAAACTGCTGCTATATAAATGCTCCTTGTAATTCCCCCTTCAAGTTTCACACCATGACTTTGCTATGGTGTTCTCCACCTTACATTACTGTGCCAGCTGATGTCTACTTCTGTTCATCAGATAGAGGTAGAAACTCCAGACACACAAATTTCAAGTCAGGGTATTTTTCTGAATTGAATTCTTTGACAAGTTTCATGATTGCATTTCTTTTTTAGACCAGCTAGAGAAGCCTGATAAGTCTTAAACAAACAAACAACAAACCTGAACAAAACCCACCAACAACCTAAATGCACACCCCACCTCCCCCACCAAAAAAAACCAACCAAAAAACCCCCACCAAAACAAACTAACTTTAGAAGATCAAGATTTATTTTTTCCTTCAACTAATTATCAAATTCCAACTTTTATCTGTGAGGCAGAAGAGCTTCCTAGCCAAGGCAGACTATACAGGTGAAATCTGGTATGGATCTGTATGTAGGCTGTTTTGCTCAAATGAAGTGCTTCAGGAAAGCACAAACATATTCTCCTGGCTGACTGAAATGTCAGCCTAAAATCCCATTTCTTCCTCTAACATTGAATGTATGAGGCATTTTATGGGTGACAGTGTCTGTGGATATCTAAGCTTCCTGTGACCGCTCTGGCTCCTGCTATAGCAAGGTAAGAGGTGTTGCTCTCATCTCCTATCTTTGCTGCATATGTTGGACAGACAACTCAGAAAAATCCACTCTGCCAATCCACTCATTTAAGCACATCTGAACATTTTTATTGGATACCTTTTCCTACAGGTGCTTTTCTACTGAGTGGATTAAATTCTCTCATTACAAGCTACAGTAATTTCATGACTATAAGGCGCACTGGATTATAAGGAGCACTTCCGGTTTGTTGGCAAATTTCCGACCTTTGTCCATATATAAGGCTCACCGGACTATAAGACACACTTTTTTTTTGTAGCAAGGACCAATGCGCAACAAAGTAACGAATTAGTAACGGAATCACACAGTTGTGGGGTTTACTGGCAGGTGCTCAATTTGCAAACATTTTTCACGGATCGATGTTGCCTTTAAATCCAGCCCCAGGCGCTCTCCCCGTGCTGCGGGCCCCAGCACTCCTGGCCGCCCCTGGTGCTGACTGGCGCGGCTCTCGTGGCACTGGCTCTCGCAGCTCGCACTTCCGGGTTGGCAAACTTCCGAACTTTGTCCATATATAAGGCGCACCGGATTACAAGGTGCGCTTCCGGGTTTCGATCAAAATTTTAATCAAAAGGGTACACCTTATAGTCATGAAATTACTGTATATTTCTGACTCTGAACATGAACAGGGATTTACCTTTTCCCCTTTTCCTTTCCCATTAAAAACAGCACATCAGCAACAGGAGAGACCAACTCCACCAGCTTTTGCAGAGAGCCAGGCAGCTGTGCCAGCAGCAGCATTGGTATTTCCTAGCACCCATCCCTGCAGCCACAAATCCCCTGAGGGGGGAGCATCCCCAGGGGTGCAAAGGGAATAATGTGTCTGTGAGCTGTTTGTCTCCTTTGTGCTGAGATTACAACACGGACTGCAGCTGCCTTTGTGGTTTATGTCCCTGTCCCTTAAAGACAAGAAGCAGTTTTTAAAACTGGGGGAGATAAGTATGCTCAGTGTGTATGGGCGCTGCTCAGTGAAGCAGTTACCAAACTGCCTTTTGAATAACATCCCTGAATTTACTAATCTCTGTGCATAAAAGCAAAATATTTACACTCCTGAGTCAAAGGCTGGGATCTTCAGTTTGCTCAGTGCTGTCTCAAGTCTGTTCCTCTTGGATACAATGGCAGATTTACCATCAGCTTCTCTGGGAGTCATAGTCAGGCCAAAAACAAGGGCTTATGGAAATACCATCCATAGTTCCTAATCCTTTGCTGGAAGAGTTTCCAGAAAAGCTGTACTGGCAAGCATCTCCTTCCGCTTCCACAAAAAGTTATATTTTAATAGATCCTTTAGTAAAAAATTTGAAGAAAGCAGAGATATTAACATTCATGCAACCAGCAGTGTTCAACAAAGGAAGATTTTGCTTTCAATGTAGATAGACACATCTCTTCATGGCAAGGACACCTACTTTATGATGTTATGGGTAAAACTGTATTCCTAGGCTTCCAGATTTCAGAATTTCCTTTGCAAAATACTAATTTATCTGTTCCAAAGCCAAGGTAAACTGGGTAGGTTGCATAAAATTAATTCCCTAATTCACAGACATAGAGCAAGTCTTCCTTGCAGTTCTCCATTTCTGGTTCCAGATCATAGCTTGCACAGCTGTGCACAGCTCTTTGTAAGGACTGCTAGCAATAGATCATCAGTGACTGAACCCCACCTCTCAGCAACTGCTTCATGGCCCCATTTCTGCCATGCACTACATACTGGGATACTGCAGGCAGGAGCAAGGAATACAAAAAGAACAATTTGCCTTAAAAAAAATATTCATCCAGAATATCTCTGAAAAGTCAGTGTGAAGAAACTTGTAATGTAATTTATTTTGATCTCTATTTTAGTTCCTGTGTATATATGGCTTCCTTATTTCTATCATTTGCTATGAAAATGTCTAGGATTTATCTACAGATTTGTAACTGAAAGGAGTGTAGGCTGCCTGGGTGCCAGTGCTCACTGAAGACATTTGCTGCTTTGTGCTGTCAGCTCTCTGCTCTGCCTGCTCTGTTTCTCCTGGCTACTTTCACTCCCTAGCCCTCCACATTTCCCAGCCTGAGCTCCCCTGAAGGGCTAAATCAAAGTGTTGAAAGAATGACAGACATCACCTTCTATGTCCAGGTACAGAGCTATTTGCTCACTGGAGCTGGAAAATGCTCTCAGAGCCTTGACATGGAGACCCTGGCTCAGCAGAGTCAAGCTTTACAAAGCTTGTCCTTTGTGTCTTCCACAGCACAAATCTGCAGGCTCACTTCTGAGCTGGACTTTTTTTAATGGGACACAACTAATGGGACTTAAAGCTTTTGAGGGGTTTCAGTTTGCATTCAACAAATGAACCAATTCTGCTTTCATCTGTCAGAAGTCCCAAGCATTTTAGAGCCTTTAAAGGGAAATGATCCAGGGGGCTTGGTGGGAATTAAAGACCTCTCATTTACTTGCTGATCAGTTGTTTTGCTTTCAGTCTTTCACAAACACATCTTAACTGGGCTGTGGTAGGAAAAAGAGAAATTTGCTCTTGACATTTCCCTGAACACCTTTCAGCAGTGCTATAACCAGGCAGTGAGCACATCCCACTCTTGTGTTTTTCTTTAATGAGTCTCACTTCCAACTATTTTCCCTCTAATGCTGCACCCTTACCTTTTATCAGAGACAAACACTATTCAACTTGAACAGGCATGTTGTCTAGGAATATTGGGATGCTTTATCACACAGTCCATATCCAGATTGCTTTTCTTTGTTACCTGTCCTCCAAGTCCCCTGTCAGGGATGCTTTTCTGCCTTGTGTTTCTTTGAGCTTTTTTGTTTAACCTCAGGGCATTGAAACTTAGACCCTTTGATATTCTGTGAGGTCTTCACAGTGAAATAGTCATCAAATAACTGCTCTGACATATATGCTGGTCTAATTTGAGTTTAGTTTGAAGAATTCAGCATCTGACCCATCTCATGTCTTACTCAGCCTGAACTAGCCACAGGATTGACTCCACTGTCATGGGGCCTGTGTGAACTCAGGATAAATCTGCATGACTCAGGATGGAAAACACTACCAGGGAAGCCAGCAGACATTCAGGTGTCTCTCTCTGTGTGCTTCTGCATCGTGCCTGGTCCAGCTGATTCCAGCTACTTCCACAACAGCATCACAAAACCAGGGTTTGGGCCGCCCCAGGATGCCCCAGCAGCAGCAGTGCAGGACACACCAACTGAGCCAAGGTAGCTCGTGGCTGAAGTCAGCTCTGAAATCCACAAAGCTGTGGCACATCCTGGCCTTTGTTTGAGCTCTTCTTAACATCACCATTGTCCTATTCCTGGTCAGGATGCCCAAGTGCAACCCTCTCTCCTCTGTCCCCATATCCTGAAAGGAGACTGGCCTGGACTTGAGTGCCTCAAATGACAAATTGCTAGAAGTGATGACTCTGGCTAAGCTCTGCTGGTCTCCACAAGCCTTTGGAGCCATTTCAGGAAACATCCATGTCATGACATCCTAAACTAACTTCTGCTTCTGTGCAGAGCATCTCCTTTTCCCTGTGATGTGGGGAAAGAAAAATGAATTTCTCCCTCATCTCTGTCCTCATCTTGCTCCCAAGACAGATATTGGTGCCACCTTTGGGACACAACTCCAATGCACAGAAGTCCCATCAGCTGCAGGTTCTACCCTGTGGCTCCTTCCCAAATGACTTTAACCAGCAAAGGAATGACATGGACCTGCTGGGGCATGTTCAAAGGAGGGTCATGAAGATGATCAGAAGGATGGAACTCCTCTCCACCAGGCTGAGGGAGCTGGGGTTTTTAACTCACAGAAGAGAGGGCTCTGGGCAGACCTTATTGCAGACTTTTGGTATTTAAAGGAGCCTTGCAAGAAAGATGGGGACAGACTTTTTACTGGGCATGTAGTGATAGGACAGAGTTAAAGTTTTTAAGCTAAAGGCCTAGATACAGGGAAGATGTTTTATACAATAGCTTGACTTGTAACCTGCCTGCCTCTGAGGGTTGTACACCTCCCACCTGCTGGCAACTAAACCACTCACTGTGCCTCCTGTTGCTGCCAGGATTTGGATCCTGGCAGTCTTCATCTCTGTTTATTGTACTGCTAAGCCTCCTAAATTACTGATGACTGCTACTGGTTGTAACCTGGAGATTTTGATACAGAAATATCAAAATGTTACACAACTTTTAATTTCTTCAGAATCTCTTTGGGATTTTCATTTCCTGTGTCTAAAATGGCACGTAATTTGAAGGATTATCTCCCTGGCATCAAGTCCTTATTTCCTCCATGCTGCATCCACCTGATTTGATTGTGTTGGTCTCTCCACTGCAAAAATATCCAGCAGGGCAAATCTCACTTCTGCAACCAAATAAAAGCATTCCTCTTTTATAAAAAACTGGAAAAATTACTTGTGCAGCCATCAAAGCATCTCCTAAGAGCAGCAGGAAACACCTAGGTGGCACTTGGGGAGCACAAGAGACAAGGAGGGGTGTGACAGCAGCACATTGTGATCCATGAGGCTTTTCCCTGTCCCTGTGCAGTGTCAGCCCTGGGAGCTGCTCTGGGCTGGGCTCCCAGACCTGACAGGAGCTCCCTGGATTCCCAGCTTGGATGGTGAAACAGCTGAGGATGTGCTTTGGAGGTGCTTCAGCATCTCAGGGCTCAGCTCAGTACAGTTCAGTTCATCTGTGATACCTGCACTCTGAAAATCAAAAAGGGAAGGAATTTTGCTTCCAGGTGCAGCATGGAGTTGTAAAATGAACAGCTAGGCCACAAAATAAATAAAAGGGGGGAGCGGGGGGAACAGAAAAAAAAAATCACTTTATTTAATTATTTCACATGTAAGAACTTAAAGTTTTGAGTGTACAGTCCCATTCTCTCCTGGTTTATAAAATGATAACTGGGGACCACAAACCCTGTGAATGTGAGGGTGATGTGCCTTTGTACAGAGAAATACAAAGAATCAGCCAAGTCTTAAGAGGCTCCCCGAGATCTGAGCAGGGCTGGACTGCACTTCTGCCTTTACACCTCTGGGCTGCAGGGCAGGCACTCTTTCAGGGCACTGCTTCCCAAAAGGATGCCCCAAAGATGACCCGACCGGCACTCAGAGACAGGGAAAAAGCAGAGATTTTTTTTTTATATATTTTTTTAAGATGGCACTACTTCTTTCCTAAACTAAGATAATTTTTCTTTTTATTTCCACAAAACAAAATAAAACAAAACAAAACAAAAACAAACAAACAAAAAAAAGGCACAAAAAAGCCACCAAAAAAAAACAAACAAGGCAAAATTTGGACTAGGTTGAGGTGAGATGTGGATTTGAGGTTTAAGGAAGAGCTGTTTTGTCATTTATTTCCTTAACTTAAACAAACTAATGAGGCTTTTTGATCTTTACTTGTCCATTGTTCAGATCTTGCAAAAAAATTTTAAAGAGGAAATGCTTCCAAAAGCATCGCCGAAATTATTTAATCCTGTAAATGTTAATTTTTCACTCAAAAATAAGCTTATAAAACAATGGCTCTGATTTTCTTCAGAAATTTCCTGAAATTCAGTCATAATGCTCTCAAAACAGACCCTTTCTGAGCAGTTATGTTTGACTAGAGTTTTCAAAGTAGTTAAGAGTTTTCTTTAAGTCACCAGTATTAAAGTTTCTATGAATCACTGGTAATATTATAGGGCAAAGATGTAACTATAGCTTTACAATTCCTGAGATTCCTTTGAGTCTTTCTGTGGGTCTGTAGGATTTATTGACAACCAAGATCAGATGAGCTCTGGCTGCCTTTAATCCAGACTGTAACACACATGGCTCCACACATATGGATTACAAACAGTAGCTGATACTTACTGCAACTGTTGTGCTAGAAGATTTACAGCAAAGTATCAGGAAAAGGAGAATTATTCCTTTAATCCTCTCACTTTAGATAATCTGGATAATTTTTCCTTTTCTTTTTTTTTTTTTTTTTAAATCTTCTTGAGCAAAATATTGTACCAAAAGCACTTTTCTTCAGAACTTTTCCTGGGAAGAAGAAAACACTAGGCCAAGCCTGGATTCTGGTATTGCCATGCACATTACCAAGGATGCGGCAGTGGCTGAGCTCCCTGCTGACACTGCAAAGCTTTCACAGTGGCAGGGAGAATATTGCCTGCTGATGCTTCCCAGGGCAGGAAATTACAAGCCTGGGGCAGCCCTGGCCCCTTGGTCCAGTCTGGGAAGTTGGGTTCATCAAGCAAAGATACATTGCACATTCCACTCTCAGTGGGGTGAGTTGCAGATGGAAGATTTACAGTACTTTTCTTGGCTTGGCACCCCTCAGGGCCTCACCAGTGTGTTATTTGAAACAGCATTGTTAATATTACAGTAATTTCACGACTATAAGGCGCACCCTTTTGACTAAAATTTTGATTGAAACCCAGAAGCGCGCCTTATAATCCAGTGCATCTTATATATGGACAAAGTTCTGAAATTTGCCAACCTGGAAATGCGAGCCACGAGCCGAACTGCGACAAGCTGTGAGCCAAGCTGTGAGCTGCAAGAGCTGCGGCAACCATTGCAGACGGCGCTGAGGGCAGGCGGGAGTGCTGGGGCCCACGGCACGGGGAGGGCGCCTGGGGCTGCGTTTAAAGGCTACGCCAATCCGTGAAAAATGTTTGCAAATTGAGCACCTGCCAGTAAACCCCGTGATCGTGCGATTCCGTTACTAATTCGTTACTTTGTTACACACAGATCCTCGCTGCAAAAAAAAAAAAGTGCACCTTATAGTCCGGTGAGCCTTATATATGGACAAAGTTTGGAAATTTGCCAGCCATCTGGAAGTGCGCCTTATAATCCAGTGTGCTTTATAGTCATGAAATTACTGCAATTTATTTGTCACTGTATACACCCATACCTGTTGTGCTCTGCAGTGTGATGGAAGTGGAGGCTGTGGGTGCTTTTAGCAGTGTTTGCAGCAGCCCTGAAGACAGCCTGGAAGAGATGTGGCTGAGATCCTGGAGCACACTGGAAAGACAGAAACACTGAGAGGTGAGAATTAAACCAGAATCTAAACTGACATTGAATGTTGGGGGAAAGCAGTGATTGGGTGTGTCTGCTGAAAAAACAACAAAAAAAAAAAGGAATCTGATCAAACCCCAACAGCTAGTACAGGTCACTTATAAAATGCCGCTCTTTACCTTCCTGTTGGCCTGGTTCCATTCAGTGGAGACAGGAATATCCTTTGCTGGTGTGTGCACACAGCATCCAGCTCAGTTACCACACAGATGGAGAATTGCTGGTGCATGTGCACACACAGACAGATGTACACACACACACAAATATATATATATATATATATACATATATATGTGTGTGTGTGTGTGTGTATGTGTGTGTATGTATATTTAATGTGTAGCCCATATTTGAAATCTCACCTATGTCCACACCAAGCCAATTTATGGGTAGATGATGGAAGGTCATAATTAGAATTAATTAATCCAGTGGGAAATCCACTCCCAAGCAGCTCTCAGCAAAAGGCAGATTGGCAATGTAAGGAGGATAAGCTGTACTTCTAAAGCTCTTCTTAGGTATTCTTGTCACTTCCAATATCCCCTGGGGTGTGAACAGCTTTAATCTCCCACACTGGGAGCCACCCATTTTACTGGTGTGCACTCCTGGTGAGGAGTTGAAGCTGGAAACAAAGTCCAACACCTCAAAGATGCTGGTGAAATACAGACACAGGTCATCCCTGCTGTCTGCTTCCCCAAACCCCTCCAAACAATCCAACTGGAAATAAAAATTTCCATCCAAGCCAAGCTCAGCCCCTGACATGTACGTAGAAGCAGAGCTGCTGTTTCTGAAGAGTTTGATGAGGAAACAGAGTCATAAGTGACTCTGGGCAAGGATCTGGAGCCTGGTGCCACCATTCACTGGACCATGTCACCTCCTCAGTGGAGAGCTGCTGTGCAGGGTTTTGGAGAAGGAAATAGATCCTTCATCACTCCCAGACTTTTCCAAGGTTTTGTTGTGTGGAAGCTAAACAGAAACTTTCACAGGAAATTATTTTTTTATTTTGTTACAGAGCAAATAGATTTTTCTTCAATAATCCCATTTTGTGGTGTTTACACCACCTCTCTTGACGGGATGAGATTCAAAAAGAAGGGCACATTGAGAATCTGCTACTGCTCAGTGCTGGCACCACAGTCTGAGTCATGGAGCAACCAACTCTGCATGACCAAGCACAAAGACATTACAGAAATCAGCTTTTGCCCAAAGATGCTTCTAATCAAAACAATTTTAATAATAAAATTAGGCATATTTTAAATAGAGGAAATCAGAGTTTGCACAGAAAATTTGGACACTAGAGGATAAAAGGAAAGCCCATTCCATCAGAAAAGATAAAATTAGCTGTGGTCTAAATTTCCTCACAGTATCTCATGAGCCTTTGGTGTTCTTCAAACGTCCCACACGTATATTAGTTTTATACCCACTTGAGAGTGAAGTCATTTTCACATAGGATTTTTAATGCTTAATTATTCTTCTTTTGTTCTTCTCTCTGTCACTATTGGAGTTTTCAGTTGTTTAGTTGCTTGGTGGTTTGAGTTTTTCTGAAGAGAGGTTCCCCCAAGAGAGAGCTCAAAGGTGTTGAGGAAAAAGGTTCCACCAGCACAAATGGGGATTTGCATCAGAGGGCATCAGGGCCAGCTGGACAGGCACAACCCTCCAGGGAATAAATCAGTGCCCAGTAAATGCCACAGTCAAACTCACAGGTATTAAAACCTGTGTCTTTTCTCCTCTAGTTACATTTCTATTGGCAGCAGCCTCATGCCTGTCCTCACACTGGGACACTAACATCCTTTTTTTATCAGTCAGCCAACACACAGCCTTCCCTCTGAAATGCAGTGTCAACAGCAAGAAAGCCCAGACTGGCTGTATTTATCTCCACCAAGTTTCTCTAGAAAATACATGTGATTTGTCCTCATTTGTCTCAAGCTGATAAAACTTTTAGGTCTCATAAAGCCCTTAGGAAAGCCCACAAATCCATGAACACTCCATGCCTACTAAAAATCATGTATTTCTTGATCTCACTCCCTTATTCACTCCCTTTTCTCACTTCCTTTCTCTGTTTTAAATTTTATGTTTTTAAATGGGAGAAAATCCCAGAGACATCATCTGTGTAAAATGAAGGTCAGAGTTGAGGATGTATTTATAGAATTAAGGGCATTTTCCTAGCAGGTTGTAATTATCCTTAAAAAGATCATAAACCCCCCAGGAAGCCCAGATATAAATATACACTACTGAAGAATTAAAAGCACGTTAAAGTAATAAACACAGAAGTATCCAGTGACCTGATCTGGCTTCCATCAGAATAAATGAAGAATACTATTGCTGTCAATGGGACACAGATCCTGGTCTAGCCATAGGCTGGGAGGGTTGGAGGGACAGTTGTTCAAATCACTGATAATAGGATGCTGATCACAGCTCACCTCAGATAGAATTTGATATCATTTCCTTGTGTCCTGCACTGTCTTTCCCCATAATTTTGGGTATCTGGTTGTTTTACACAGCTTTATAATGGCACACCTTTGTTGGCTTTTTTTCTTGAAATATTTAATGTATTTGTTGATTTTAACTTGCGGAGAGAGTTTTTAAGGAAATTATTTTCACCTGACCAAGGTTTTCTTAAAGAGCAATTGCAGTTGAATTCCCCAACAATTGTTTCTTCACTGAAAGAAGTCAGGCAATCTTTGAAAACCAGAGACCATCCAGTATCTCCCATCAAAATACATTTGAAAGTGAAGTCACCAGTTTACGACACGAGCCCAGGAACCCACCAAAGAAATGCAAGGTTTTAGTCTGGAAGTGACTCATGGGGCACCACAGCCAAGGGCGCTGGGCAGTCCCTTCCTCCCAAATGGGTGTTGAAGGAGAACAGGAGCTGGCCTGGTCCTCAGCCAGGGGATGTCAAAATCCTTCAGGAACCTTCTGCTTGTCAAACTGAGCCAAAAAAGGGGCATCTCTCAAAAGGTCTAGTCTAGCAGAACTGGCATGGAAAAGGTGGTTTCCAAGAAGAAGCTCCAGACGTTGAAACATCCTGAAGATTTAAATCATGGTCAGACCTAGTAAATAGCTTGGGCATTTTGCCAGCGGGCTACAAAACCAGGAATGGCATTTTTTCCCCCAATTCTTCCCCTTTTTATTTTTTTAATTACACGTTAAAAATCAAGTCTAGCCAGGACCACGTCCTCACAGACCTGTCTAGGGAAGCATCACCTCATGGGCTGTAGGAGCACCAGCCACTCCTGCTGCAATGGCTTTGGTGAAAAGAGGTGATTTGGAAAGGAAACGCTCCAGAGAAATTAAGCCCTTTTATACAGGTAATCAACTGAAGTGAGTGAAAGGGCTTTTCCTCCGGAGAGCTCCTCGCCCTAGTGGAAGTGATTCTATAGATGCTATTTTGAAAGCATGTCATATCCATTGTGTTTTGAAACACTTAATTATTTGTGACTCCCTTCAGCGTGGGAGCCTTTCCTCAGCAGTGCTAGGTGGGGTAATGTGCTCATAATCATCTCCTGAACACACGTGGAGTCTGTGGCTGTGGGATGGGGAATTGGGGGCAGCAGGCTGTTTGGGGGTGCCTGGGCTCCAACACCCGTTTGTGCTCGTGGTGTTTAGCTCATGGCATGCAGGTATGCCTGCTTTTGTACAACGTTTCTCAATGTGCAATCATCCCCCTTCATTTGCATTTGCTTTGAAAGCAGATGACTTTGGAATGGAGAGATTTGTATTCGCTTTTACTGTAAAAAAAGCATTCGTAAATGTTTAGGTTGATCTGGAAAATTACACAGCTGTATCTAAGGCACTATCAAATATATCCTTGGAGCAGATGGCCCATAAAAATATTAATGTGCTTGGAATATTTGGGTACACCATCCCTAACATTCCAGAAACCAAGCTAGAAATTAGAAAAGCTTAATGCAGAAAATTAGATGATTTCAAAAAACCAACTGCTCTCCATGTTTTCTTTTAACTAAAATAACATCTAATTTTACCAAATACCTTTATACATGGAACAAAAAAACAGACAGACTTGGGTTTTGCCCCACCAGCTGTACACAAGGGGTGCTTTAGGGACAGCCATCCCCGTAAGACAAAACCACAAACTATTTCTTACTGGCAATTTCCCTACATGTATAAACATTTCTCAGAGTTTAAGTAAAGTCAGCTCTTAGTTTTCTGCAGAATGGGGGTTAACTCCCTGGAGAAAGGCAGGGAGTCCCAGCAAGTGGCTGGAAGGAGCTGACCTTTGGTACCTGTGAGTGCAGCAGGGAGGCAGCCACTCCTGCCAGCTGGGGTGATAATCCCCCGTGCCTCTGGTAAGTGAGAGCTGATAAGTCTGCACAGAATTACTCAGTGATGTTTATTTATCAACTGGGGCTCTTTTCACCACTGAGTTACTCAGAGTCAATTTTTTGGGGGGTAGGGAAGCTCTGTTTAGATTGCTCACAGGTGAGGTTATGAATTTCTGCTGGCTTCCTCTGGGCAGGTATGCAGGCAGATGTGTTGGAGGAAGCTCTAAATGTTTGAAGTAGATATTTTTTGAAGAAAGAGAAGGTAAAAATCCACAAAACCTTCAGCATTCCTAGAATACCTTTCACAGATGCTCGATGCCCTTGTTTTTGTTCAGACTGAAGGAAGAGGCAGTATCTGGTTTTCTCATGGCTGCTGAGATGCTGGCAATGCTCTTTGGAGCAGAGGGGAGCACACCCATGAGTTCTGTGCTCCTGGTCCATGTCCCAGCACCCCAGCTTTGTGGGTGACAGCTGTCTCCAGCAGAAGGCAGGAGCAGGGCTCTGCAGCTGGAACATGCTCTGTTCTTCCCAGTTTTGAGCAGGATTAAAGATTTGATCTTTGCCAACAAGACGTAGGATGGGTCTGCATTGCCATAGAAAACCCAGCATAAAATACATAAACCTTCTGGGCAGACAATTGTTATTCTGTCACCTGGACCAGCTCTGCTCTTGGTCCATCATTCAGACTTTAACCACACTTGGATGCCTTTCTCAGGACAGGCACATCAGAGATTTATCTTGAGCTGCAGAATTGGAGTGAGGCTCTTCTGGGCATTTTGGATCCAGTGTGCTTGGATACCCTCCATAAGCTTGATACAAATATTTAATATATAACACACATAAGGTTATAGGTATATACTTATGTCCCACTGGAGTTAAAGGATCAGTGCTTTGAACACGGACTGTAGGTGGAGAATAACGATTCTGTGCAATGTTTTCAAACACATCTCAAATGGACAATTTACCATAGCTCTGCAGTACTTGGTGACCCAGTAACATTCTTCAAGTAAACCTCATACTCACTTCTTGATTCCTGGATATGCAAAGGCCAGTGCAGTATGCAATGGAAAGACCTATAAATAAATAGAAAAGAAATCATAAGGGATGAGATGTGATAAGAAGGCATGGCAGCTCAGCCAGGGCTCTGTTTCTTTAGCAAAGTCTTTTTGCTGTCTCCTAATTTATGGCTCTCTCCTCAAAAGTCTTGTGTCACTGGGCTGGAGTGGCCTAACAGAGTTGGGAAATCTTTCTTGGACAGAGAAAGGATGCATTGCCTTCTGTCCTGAGATAGGGAAGGAAAAAAAATCTGTTGCTGTTAACTGAGAACAGTGTCACCCAAAGCTGCTGTCCACAAGAATGTATTTCATCATTTAGACCTTGGGATGGACTGTCCAGGGAGGTGGTGAAGTCACCATCCCTGGAGATGCTTGTGGATAAGGACTGCACATGGCACTCAGTCCCATGGTCAGTTGGCATGGTGGTGTTCAGTCCTAGGCTGGACTCAATGACTGCTGAGGTCTTTTCCAGACTAACTGATTCTGTGACTCTGTGATCGTTTCTGGTAAAAGGGGGGATGTGCTCATGGGACACTGAGGGCAGAAAAGGCCCCAATGTAGAGGAGGGCTCAGTAAATGGGGCTGTGAGAAGTGTCCCTTGTGCCAGGGTCAGGGATGTGAGCAGCTTCAGACACAATGGAGTGAGTGGGGATGGAGCAGGCAGGGGAGACACAAAATCCTTCCCCTAAGCTAACATGGAGAGCTCTAGCTGGAGCAGCACCCATGCTGCTCATGCCACGTTAGAGGCAGTTTTTAGCTTTAACTGAGCCCTCAGGCAAAGAGAAAAGCCAAGATAAGTGATCATTTACATGATCTGCTGTTCCAGACCCCTGCACTCATGGAAGGAAGAGTGTGGCCACCAAAGGACAGGCAGAGGATCGGCAGTGTGCGCTCACTGCATGGTTGGCACAGCTCTGGGCTAAGTTGGAACAGGATTCATCAATCCACATCCCTACTGATGCTGCGGGGACACATACCAGCTTAAACCTGTCCCAGCCTCGACCACTGCTGTGACAGTGCAGGCAAAACCCAGGGATTGCAGCTGAAACCTAAGCAGGAGCCTAGGTTAACTGTAACTCGAAGTCATGGCCAGATGGTTACCATCCAGCAGAGGAATAATGAAGGTATTAAGGTTAATTTAACAGGCTTAAGTCTATAGGTGGTCTTAGAGGGCTGCAGCCAAGTAGCTGAAACCTTCCACCCCTTCCTAGGCCTGGGAGCGTGCGAGCAGCAGGGGATGGAGGCTCCTGGTGCAGGTTTAGTGTTCTGGAGGATGTGGAGGATTTCCCCAGGGAGCATGGGGGGAGGCTGAAGACCTGCCTTCCCGAGCAGAGACTGCTGCCACAGGAGGACAGAGCAGTTTGAGAAACTCTGAGGTTTTAGCATGGAAATCTGTGAAGCATAGAAATTGTCCATGGATTAGAAAATTTTATCTACCGTCATGTTTAAGACTGGTTTAAAATTTCCAGCAGGGTTTCCCTTTATCAGTGCTATTTCCTGCGCTCCAGTCACAGCCTGTCCCCTGGCAGGCATGTTGCTGCTTTAAAATCACAACTTTAATGGAGCAGTGAGAAGAATTTGATGTTTTATTTTTGAGCACCAGGGAGTAGCAACCCTTTTGACTCTGCTGCTCTCAGGGATGGAGAAAGAGATTCAGGAAACCCAGGGTGTCAGCCCCAGGGGGGAGGTGGGGTCAGTGGAGAGTGTCATCCCTTTTCTGGGGACTGATGACTCCAGGGATGCTCTGCCCAGATCTGTATCCATGGGAATCCCAGTGGGCCAGCAGTTCATCTCAGGCCTGTTTCCCTCAGGAAAACTCCTCAGCATGCTCTCCAGCACTGAGCTCTCCTGACAGGGATGATGCCCAAGGCAGGATATTCATCCCCAGCCTGGCTTCCTGAGCCCTCCACCTCTCAGACCTGCCCAGCTGTCCCCTCCAGAGCTGCCCCAAGCCCCAGCCCAGCAGCACAGGCAGCTTTTCAGAGCCTGCAGTGGTGCCTGTTGAGTCTTAGCCCAGATGTGGCCACTGGGTCTGAACACTCCAGCACAAGAGACTCTCTAACTCAATTTTATGTCATATTTTCTTTCCTTTGCTGAGTACTGTCACACATAGGAGTTCTTCCCAGGTTCTCTGCCCAGCCAGGCTTTCCTGGCAGTATCCAGCATCCCTTGCAGGCAGCCCTTCATTAGGGGAGCTCCAGTGCCTGAGGAAGAGGTGGGAAAGGATGATCAAAGCTCCTCAATCCTTTTTGCTTCCTGAGTTTATCCAGTCAACATATAAATGCGTTTGAGTTCATCCTGCAGAACAAGGGAGGAAAAGGGCCCTTTGTTTGCTTGTTGCTAAAGCACCTTACTTCTAATTAACAGAGTGATTTAATTAACATTAGGCAGAATCAGCCTGGTTTTATTCCCTTAGGGGATAACGGGAGGCCAGCAGGCAAGGCAAACAGGTAACATCCTCTTCTGACACTAATTCTCCAGGGCACAGTCCTGATTTCTGAAGGCTGCTCCAGGCTATCTTCTCCAGACGCTTTGAATCTAAAGAAGAAATAAAAACAGAGTGTGAATAAAGTTCACATTTGGGGAGGAAGGTTGGTTTTGACTGACTATTTGTTTCCTCAAATGGTGGTGGGGAGTTGGGGAGTTTCTGAGAGATCATGAACAACTTTGGGACAGCTTAAGGCAGAACCTGAAAAAACAAACTCGATTTATTTTTTTTTTCTTTCAGCTGAATATGTTGTGTACAGCATTATCCTTTCCTATCATGCTGAGATTCTCATTATTCAGAGGAACAAGCACTTGGTGCTGCAGATTTCATGTGCATGGATCAGAAAAGTGTTAATGGACAGCTAGTGGTACCATCCAGCAGCCTCCACCCAGACCTAGTACAGCAGTTTTATAATATGCTATGCAAAGCATGCTAAGTTTATAACATATTCACAGCAATATATTAATTACCTTTTTAAGTGTGGCTTTGTCAGATTTTTAGTATTGCAGAGAGCATCTCCATGAAGCACAGGGCCAGAAATGTTCGGGTAAGGCACAAAGAAATGAAACATTTGCTAGGCAGCCTCAGCCTGGCTGCAGTTTGTGCTGTCCTCTGCCTCCCCTCCCAGCAGGCTGGCAGGCCACTTACTGGGATCATGCTTCCTCTAGGTTTGGTTAAATCTACTGCTTAAATCAGCACTTCTGATTTTTTTCCTAATGTGTTGCTACTGATTGTTGTTGACAGGGAGAGAAAAAATGCCCTCCTCTGAATGTTACACCAGCACAAAGTATCCTGTCTGTATTATTTTCAGTTAATATTAAGACTGAATAGTGCAGCCTTGGCACAGTCTAAATTGCGAACAAGGCGATTTAGATGAGAGATTACACATTGTTGGCATTCTGGCATTAACTAAAATAATTTCAGCTTTGTCTTTGGTGGTGGTCTTAAAGCAAGTGGAATGCGAAGGTGGAATTCAGGACTGGCTCCGGAATACCCTGGTGTGAATTTCTTTCTTTAGAAGAGAGTATTTAATTCCACATATTAACATGTTTGGCTATTTTACCAAAAGTGAAGTTACGCTGATTAGTTACACTACAGAAGCTAAAGTATGTACATCTGCTTGAAGCAGGCATTTAATGGCAGGAATAATGGCTAAGTTTGCTCATGTATCGTTTCACTTTAAGGATCTTTAAGAGATACACATAACTGACGCTACAGCTGGGAGAGGTTTTTTTTTTTTATTATCATTATTTATTTTTATTTTTCTTTTAAATAAGCAGAATTCAAGTGGTTTATTTTTTAAGTTACTCCCCTTCCCTCAGATTGCAAGAATTTCACCTCCTTACTTATTACAAGAATTTAATCTCCTTCCTTGCCGAAATGAACTCTAAAATAAAACTATGATGAATGAGACTAGAAAGGTTAATTCTTTAACTTTCTTTAAAATGTGCCATTACACAACAAACTTCCTGGTATTGATTAAGCCCAGGTGGTCTGCTCACCCAGCAAACAGATATTTTACAAAGCTTTATTACGCCTCATTAGAATTCAGTCCTTTAGAAGATTTCTAATTATATTGTCTAATAAAACTAAACCTTCGAAGCTATTTGCATATTATATGAAGAAATCTCATACAACAAACTCACAGTGGATTCAATTAACATAATAGCTAATTATATATCCCATCAGCCTTTAGAGTAGCTCAGCATTCATGTTGCTCCTGTTTTAGCCTAGAGCAAAGGAGGTTTGAATTTTCACTTCTAAATATTGACTTTTAACTAATATCAAAAATGATTTGAACACTTTTGTGGATGAAAAGATAATGATTAAACTACATGAAACATTTTAAAAGACTTACTTCCAAGTCATTGAAACAATTCTTATTTAAACCAAAACCTTCCCACATTATCCACTCCAAGTCTGTCCATATTTTATTTTAAAAAATGACCAAATATGTCTAATTATTTTGACAAATGTTGGACTGACAGTTCGATTATTTTGAAACTGCCTCCTTCCTGCAGCTACATTTTGTATATTTTTTATTGCACTTTGTAATGCAATTGTATTCTTGGCCAGTTGTGGTATCTATCAAGCAAGAAATTTAGGACTAGATTAACAGAGACATAGTAATGAACAGGCATTTGAGCACCCTATAATTGACTGTTATTAAGGTGTTGTCACAGTAGTCTGTAATGAATTCTCTTGAATTCTCTTGTTTTCTTTTGAAATTGGATGAGATATGCCAGAAAAAAAGAAGGAGGAAAAACCACAAACACAAATGCAAAAGTTTCCTTCAACCTTCAAAAAAAATGCCCCAAAGAAACAAAGCCCTCTTTTTTTTTTTTCTTTTTAAAGATTTCAAATTATTTGAAGGTGCTTCCAATTTTGAAATGCTCAGTAGAAAAATCAGGGAAGTAAGGAGAAAATTTCGTGACTTATGTAAAAACTTAAAAAAAAAAAAAGTGTTCATCAATCTCCTCATCAAATGCAGTGAAAAATCATATTTATATTTTTTTGCACAAGATAGAAGATAAAGTTTGTTGCTGAGTACATGGCTTTCTCCCATTACAATGATGGCTGCCTTTTCATTCATATTTTAATGAGGTTAGTATCTCTGAGACAGCTTTTTCGGGGTGGAGGCCCATGTCTCCGGTACAATTACAATAGGAGTTGCTTTATTGACAAGTACTATTCAAAATCTTCACAGTATAGAAAGAAAGGCTTTAGTTTTCCACCACTTGTCCAAATACTTATTCCTCTCTTACTATTAAAACACTTGCAGAAAGAGCACTCTCAACTGCCTGGAGCCCTGTACACCGGGCAGAGCACAGCTCAGCAAAAAAAATACTTTGCTTAAATTCCAGTTGCATTTATGTCTGCAAAAATTTCCCTCGGTAAAACCCAACAAATAGAAACTAACAGATAGTCTTGGCAGCTTCTGCATCCGTGGGTTTGCAAGAAACAGGCTCATATAAATGATAGCTCCTACCCAAACTGTGAATCTGACTCCTAAGATATGAGGGAAAGCAAAGTTATGCAGAGATTACGCATCCAATATATAATTTATTAGGCAGAAACAAAAAAAAATTGTAAATCCAGCTCTTGGCAAGTTAATCTCTTGTGCTTTTTTTTTTCATCTTCTCTATGTCTATGCTATCTCTCAAATACTTTTCATTACTGCAGCAAGGGAATACAGCCCAAATCTAAATATGACACCAAATAAAAGCCTGAACCACATCACAGAAGTGCTAGTACGTGTACGAAAACTTACTTTTGGTGCATCCAAAAGAAAGTTCGCACAGCAAAGCCTTCTCTGTAAATTTGTGGGGATCAACACGTGAATTTTGAGGGTTCATTATCTCTTTCTGCTGTTGGATACATTTTCTTCCAGCTCAGTCCTTGGCTGTGGTGATAACGCTCTGTGTTTGGGCAGGGTACCCCGTGGCATCCACAGGCTTTGTGAGCCACGCTCACACATTCCTGACCAGCCAGGAAGCCACAGGAAAGAGCTGCAGGAGATACGACTACACACCTGAATATTGGTTGGAGTATAGCCACAGAAAACACATTTTTCCCAAAACTTGAAGAGTAAAACCCTTCTGCTAACAGATACTGAATCTCCCCATGTGAAAAGAAACACAGCCACAAAAAGTGCCTTACTTTGGATGCAAACTTAGAAAGGGGAGGAAAATTAATGCAATTTATTGCTAGAGCAGTCAGATTGAAAAAAAAAAAAACAAAAAACAACCCAATCTCTCCCAGAACAACACTGACCTCCGTAAAAGGGATGCCAGGGCTGAAATTAGACTGTGAGGTCGAGTCCCACCTTCTGTCGTAAGGGCTGTAAAACCTTTCTTCTGTGTTCACAGGTGTTTTTATTTTTTACCTTCAGAAACTGCCACATATTTCTTGGAATTTTGGTGGAAAAACAGCTTGCTCTGTGCCTGAGCTGCCGGAGCCTCTGCAGTCCCTGTCCCAGCGATAGGAAGAAGAAGCAGAGTTTGGAGCACAAGTTTCAAACTCCACTTCTGCCACCACTGTCTTCCTCCACCAGCTTTTTTTTTTCAGTTTGCAAAACATTATGTTTTCCTGAAAAAAAAAAAAATTTGCTTCCCAGTGGCTGTGATGGAATTTTAATATCAAAATGTGGTTTTGTCAGAGACTGTCTTTACTGTAAAATAAGTTATGCTGCCCGACAAACAGGGTTGGGATTAAAATGCTATCTTTATTTTTTTGTCCTTTTTTTCTACGAGGTACTTTTTTGCTTTTCCCAGACTTTTTTTTCTGTGTGTCTTTTTTTTTTTTAGACACTATTTTTGCTCTTCCCAGTTTTCATAAAAAGTAGACTTCCCATCCGTATGTGACTGGGGGAGGGAGGGATTTCATAATGGGCCTGGTGCAAGAAGAAGACGAAGGGAGAGAGAGAGAGGAGGAAAAAAAAAACCCTCTAAGCTTTAATTTTAATTCTCCTGCCTTTATTTATCTGATTTGTGGCCAGATGGTGGTGAAGCAAGGCAACCCCTTTGTGCAAATGAAGCCCACATGTGAAAGTCCTTCTGTAATGTAATCATTGAGACCGGAAGGGTTCATACTGTGTCTGAAAAGAGACAATGGAGCCGGGATATATCAACATCGCCGAAATCGAGTTCATTTGCGATGCAGGCCCTTTGACTATGGTTGTCATGAAAACTTCCTACTTTGATCAGCAGAGGGTGGAGAGAAAAAGAAGAAGAAGGGGAAAAAAAAAAAAAAGAAGTCTTCTAAAGGGGCAGGGATGCGGCGCGGGTGTTTGCTGTGCACTTGGCTCCGGTTCACGCCCCTTTCCGGAAGATGCAACAGGGAGAAGAGCATCTTGCACCTTGACCTGTCTAGACGGGGCGAGAAGTTTGGGGGGTTTTTTTGTCCCCGTTTCCAAGGGCGAGGGTTGCTCTTTGACCCCCACCACCAGCGGTGGTGGCTCTCGGGGCGTAGGTAGCGGCCAGAGGTTTCCTGCCGAATTCTCGCCGCGGCCGGGAGGGAAGGGGATGGACAAAGACACGGACCAGCTGTTCGGAAATAAAGCTGAAATAGTAGAACCTGGGAGAAGCTAGGTTTTGTAAGCTATTATTTTTCTGCACAAAACCCCTGGGAGGTATTAAACAGCTGCATCTGAGCTGGCGAGCAGCGGCTAAAAGACAGAGCAACAACTGAGAGACTTTGGCAAACTCCGCTTCAACCAGAGAAACAAGTGGCTGGAGCGCCAAGGGCTTTCATGGCCAACGTCCACCACCGGCCGCATCCCTTCGCCGCGCTGTCTTCGGGCTGCCGGGAGGTTTCCAAATGGGAGGCTGGCTTTGGAGGAGGGCGAGGGGCGTGGGGGGCACGGGCTGGGAGCCGAAGGGCCCACGCAGATTCTCCAGGGCCACCTGCTCTGGAGCTGGAGTTTGAAATTTTGTGCGTAACGTAATGTGTCGATGGTTCTACGTAGCGTGAGGGATGCTCTTTTTGCTCTTTCTGCCGTCTAACGAGGCACTATCTGTATGAAGTGTGGGGTTTTGGTGATGTAATAAGCAAAAAAAAAAAAAAAATCATTTTTTTCCTCCACAAGGTTTCTATAGCAAAGTCAGAGAGCAACTTAACAGAGTTGTTGGAGAAAAGGAGATGGGATGGATTTACTCCTAGGCGGGGAGAAAAATGTATGCAGCCTATAGAAAAAAAAAAATCAGTATTTAATCTGATGCTTACCAACCTTTGAAATTTGGGGTAGGCCAATAGGACAAACAAGTAACCTTTTATTTTCCAGCCACAGCTGTTTCAGTGTGCCCACTCTTTCTCATCACTAGGAAATTCATGCAGATTGTGCCTTGTTTTAATATTCTTGCCATATTTTAAACATGGTCTGGACTGGTTCCTCACAGAGACTGGCTGAGTATTTTGTGATAACACTGCATTTTGTCAGATGTTTTATAATGTTATTTAGAAACATATTTGGATCTATTTAGGGCTTCATAAATATGAATAAAGCATTTACAAAAAGGCAGAAGTAACCCACAGATTAGACCAGATGCTTTATACGTTACAAATTTCCTAAACTTCAACAGTTCTAAACTAAATTTTAGTTGTGGTTTTTTTTTTGTAAGTGATCAAATATAAATTAGCATTTCCCAGAAAAAAAAAAATCTCTGCAGATTTATGTGCAGGAAATAAGGGAATTGTACAAATGGCTAAAATCCAGCTTGCTAACTGGAGTTTCAAATCTTTATAGACAAATTAGGGGAGGAGGGGAGGGATGTCAGTTTTTTTCTCCCTGAGGCCTTGTGGTGTAGAGATGGGTTTTTCTCAGCTAATTCTGCTAAAAACACCGAGGTGCTCCGCCTGGCTTCGCATCAGTGCCTTCTTCAAAATTATATTTTATATGTTTTTGGGGCCTCTTTTATCTTATTTTTTTTTAACTGTTGTGGAAAGTGAACAAAAACAAACAAACCAAAAAAAGCCCCTGAAAAGCCAGGGGGCTGTGCTGGCCGTGGCCTTTGAGCAGCTGAAAGAAGCAGAGTGGGGAGCACAGGCACAGCTCTGCCGGTGTCCCTGCCAGCTCACGGTGATTGCGTGTCCTGGCAGGTACTGCTTTCATTTTTCCAGTCAAGCACAGCAAATGGCCTTTATTTGAGAGTGTGTGTGTGTGATTTCCAGCAGGCAGAATTTCTTTCACTGTGGTTTTTCCCTGCCCACCTTAAAGGGCTTCCCCTTGTTTATGGGTTGAAGGCTGTATTTTTGGAGGCAGGAATTCCCTTTTAACACACACCCCCAGTTCCTGCAAGGTGCCAAAGGCCAGGCTGGGTGTTGCACCTTGCACTCATCCATTCATCCCATGGATTGGGGGGTAGGATGGATTTTTTGGGGCATGGAGGGGAATTGCCATAAACGCTGGGGTGAGGGGGAGCTCGGCAGCTCTGTCTGCACTGAAATCAGAGCTGCATTTATGGCACATCGTCACCACTAATGCCAGACTACAAAATGGGCTCGTTTTATTTAAATTTCCAGTGCCTCCTCCATGAGTGCGTGTTGAAAGGGGAGGGGGGGAGGTGGCGTGTCCCTAACCAAGTGAAATGCCTTTTGGAGGGGTGTCCCCCCACCAAGAATTCATTCATGTGGTTTTGAAACAGTGAGGCTGGGCATGAAGTTTAAGTAATATTTGGAAGCATGAATTCTCAGGCAGCCCCCATTCATCCCCACGCTGAGCAGAGCGAGCTGAGGGCTCCCCGCAGCCGCCCTGCTTGCTTCTAGCTTAAAAAAAAAAATAAAAAAAGAAAAGAAAAAAGGAAAAAGAAAAAAAAAAAAAAGGCACAGTACAAGTATCCTCCCCTTTTTTTTTTTTTTTTCATCCTTACAGTGGGAAAGTATCGTACAGGAGTATGAAGATGAAATATTCTCACTTATCGCCCAAGAGGCAGACTATCTAGCTGACAAGCTGTGCAGTGAAAAATCAGGTACTGTGTCTGATGTAACATGTGCTCTCTCTACAGCCGTGCGGGGTTGGGTGTTTTTTTCAAACCCAGCGTACTGCTTTGCAGGAGAAATGGGCTGTTGTTGAATAAGCAATGACACTACATGGCTTTAAAAAAAAAAACAAAAAACAAAACAAAACAACCAAACATCCCCTTTCTTAAAGGCTTTTAATTTTTTAAATTATTTTGTGCATATTAATGCAGCATGATCTGAGCATCCCAACTAACGTGGTGTGTTTTCCTCCTGGTGTTACATGACTTTTTGCTCCTTGTGTGTCTGCGCTGTCATTTCCAGGTCAGAAATGGAACTAACTCTCTTGCAACAAAATACAAGCATTTGTTTAATTGCTAATTGCTAATTGCAGTCACTAAGCTGAAATGGGAGGGCAGGTTTAGAAATGTGCTGCTTGTTTTTAGGTGAACTCTTCGTTGCCATCAGACAGGAGCTGTCCTCAGAAGGGCTGGCCAGCCCACTGCCATCACCTCCTGGGGAAAATGTATTTTATGAACATTTCATGTTTTCTCTCTCTGTAACATATATAATTCCATAGAAGCAAGGCCTCTTTTCAACCCTGACAAAGTAAGAAGATTCTTTCAAAAATTAATTATAGCTTATTTTCAATCTCTCTCCGTTTGTCTGTTTCTTTCCCTCATTTTCAGTGCTTTTGGGGTATTTCTTCAAGTTTTATTTTCATTTCTGAATGTAAAAAGCACATAACTTGAGGCACTAGGTATTATAAGATTAGAAATGAAGTTGGGTTATCCCTCCTCAGCATGCTGCCTTCGGTGCTAGAATATGCATGAAAGTATCGATCTCCGAATCAACGCTTGTAAATAGTGGTGTGTGGGTTTGAGATTTAAAGGCTTGTAAGCATTATTTGGGATGTAAGAAACATGAAAAGTACTAGAGGGTGGACAAGAAGTTCACAGAAATAAGTTTATATGCTTTAAAACACCAGGGTATTTGTAATATTTATTGAAAACACATAGTCTGGAGCACAGGAGAACTCCATCTGTAAAGACACAAAGTTCTCTCTATAATCTTCTCGGACAAATAAACTCTAAAAAAGAAACTTTCCAGAACAAATTTGATTTATTACAAATATTTACTATTTATCATCTCTGCCATCATGGAGCTACTCTTGGACATGCCAGAACAGACACAGCGAGTCTGTGGAAATTATTTTGAAAACAACATACTTCCTCCAAAATGGACGGCAGGATTTCTGGTAGTGGGTTTTGCACAGAAAAACTTCTGAGCATTTCAGAAACAAATCCCAGAAGATTCTGTGAGATAGTGTAGAAAAACCATCACCTTCCAGAATGATTTTCTCGGAGAAGAGGAGTCTGAGATAAACCTGCTTTCCTTCTTGGCTCCTCTTATAGCAGCCTCTAAACCTTTTGGAGAACAAACTGCAGTTTTGTGCATCTTCAGTAACACTGTAAAAATATTTTCTGAAGGCACAGGCAAAATATTGATATGAAAGTATCAAAGCCCATGCTGTTAAATTTTTTTTTTTTATTTTCATGGATGTGCAAAAAGCTTTCTCCCCCCTCCTTGAAATACATTTTGGGTTTAAAACCCACACTGTGTTCTTGCACAGATAATTTCCTCCCTCCTGGCAGACGAGATTGCTGTAGCTGCACGTTAACCTCCTTCACACAAATACCCCCCTGCATATGTGCAGGGCTGCTCTTCCTGACTATAAATAGTGGTCCGCAGAGGGGAAAGTAGTTTGGTTTTTTCCTGGCAATTAGCACAGATAAACAAGCTGCCATTTAATAAACAGAAGTGCAAGTCCTCGTCGTTGCAAATATAGGATGCTTGCAAAAGCAGCGGGAATACTGCAGAGTGATGCTGAGCTACGCTGATATGAAATAAGGACAAGAAATTAATCTGCCATTTCCCGTATCGCCCTGTTGCCCATATTAAAAATGTCAGTACATTAAAGAGTAAAGACTAAAAAAAGCCACAGGGACTTCTTTAAAATCTAGTTCGCCCAACGTTTAAAATGGGATGAAAATAAATGTATTAAATTGCATTAAAATAATGAAAACATGTTTTCATTAACTCTGCAGCAGGCAGGAGATGGCAGAGGAGCACAGTGGTACCTGACAGAGCAGGGAAGTGCCTGCTTGGGTTTTTCCAGGGAAAATAAAATCCAGGCACCAGTGGCACTGGAAATGGCGAGTCTTCGAAATTGTGTCAGGCTTCATGCCAGCCCCAACATATAACTTACTAAAGCCTCCAACTCACAGAGCACAATGAGACTTATATTATTAGGTCTTATCTATCTTACAACGGCAATTTTCATTAATACGTTATATTAAAGCAATATTACACTTTTATCATCCTACTGTAAATTATTGGCTCCTTTTATTCAGAGCTCTGTGTGTTCATTCAGAATGGCATTTTTAACTTCTTTTTGTTTTGTGGGGGGGGGGGGCTGATGTGAATTATCATACTAAGTGATGGAAATTGTATAGAAAACCTTTTCAAGGCCAGTTATACATTTTGATGCTGTGGATTTCACCATAAAGCAGGAGGAAAAAAAAAAACCAACAAACCAAGTCAGTATTCATTTCATTATTATGCTTTTAATTTTCTTTTAAAAGGCCATGTACATGAAGATGGCTTATTTCTTGTGGGCCATTGCAGACTTAATATTGGTGAAATCAAGTCCTTTTTCTACTGTTCTGTGGTAAAAATAACAGGGGCTGCAGTTTTCTGTCAGCCTACAAACACGACATTAATGAAAGCCCCATATTATGGCAAGCAAACCCCTTCTCTACAAGTCCCTTTTAGTACTTTTCCTTAATTCTAATATCATAGCAGACTTTTTCTTTTCCTTTATGGCTACTGGAAGTGGATGTTTCTTGTTTGATTAAAAAGTGGGAAACTTCAATAAAGTCTTTTAGCGTGATCAAACCGTTTGATATTTACAAGCATAGATCCGTTCGCTGTCATGTATTCTTTGATCACGTAAAAAGTCTCAGTGCTAGACAGGCAGGCAAAACCTGCTGAGACGCACCTTCAGATCCTCTACTATTTTTACAAGCTTAAAAAAGAACCCTAAAAGTTAATTTTCGAGCAGATTACCTTTTTTTTTTTTAATCCCCTCACACCCCCGAACAGAAGGCTCGGTTGCCAGTTGGCCCAATGGAATAACTCAGATTTATTTTTTTAATTGCCCTCTAATTTTCTTTCCTGATTGCAATCATTTTATGTGTTCTCTTTCTGAGGTTATATATATTTTTGGTTGGGATGGTTGAGGCTCAGTGCCATGCCAGTAGCATTTCATTCAGGGTTAAATGGAGTTATGTGAAGGCCAGTAAGGAGCCAGAAACCAGTTAAAGCTTTTGCTAATGTACAGACCAGACCCAGCTGATGTAGAAGTGGAAAATAATTTAACACCACGTATTTTATGAGTGCTGAAAGCTACTGTTTAAGTAACAGCAGGACTTCTCCTACATAATTTTCTTTTTATGTGCTCACAACCATAACAATGTTCTGTTTGGTTAAAATCTTATAGTCCCCATTTTATCTTAAAAGTGACCTACCCCATGTGTTTCTTTATTTAGCTGTTTGGAAAGTTTGACTATAATTTAGGCACCCGATGTTGAGTTATACAAAAGTGAAACAAAACGCTCTTATTCAACTGCAAAGAAATCCAGAAGTCTTTTTCTGCACAATTATCGCTCAAACTATTGTGTTTTTGCAAACTGATACTTTCTAGGAGGCTCATTCCCAGTGAGAACTACTCTCCTGGAGAGTTTAACAAAGCTAGCAGCTACATCAATTAAAAGCAACTAAAATGTCTGTTATGGGTATGTGCAGAATATTAAGCTGCCATTAAGTCATTTACCGCTCACCTTAACACTCTCTGCAAGATTGTGGTTTAAAAAGGCAATATATGGGGTGAGAAGCTGTAGTTTAATGCTGCCACAGCACTCTGGAATTACATATTTTCTCACATTTTTCTCCCTGTGCAACCAGGAAAAAGAACAGGAGAGAGAGAGATTAGGCTTTGCATCCCTGCCTTGAAATAGGATCTGTGAGCACACATTTCTCCAAGTGCTACAAGGGACTGGGGGATCCATATCAGTGGGGTTTATTAAAGAACTGGGCTGTAACACTCCTTGTTTTAAAATACAAAGTTTGATCTAAAAACACCATCAGATTTTAGCTGAGGTTATACCGGGAAGACAAGGGAAATGAATTTGAAGACTAACGTGGGCTCCTCCAGAGAGGAAAACAGGATATTTTCTGTATTTCTTGATGTCATATTGTGCAGTATGCTGGGGTCTGTTCTCCAAGGCTGATCCATGGCCAAACCCACAGGAGCACCAGCAAGACCCAAAGCCAGATGTGAAAGCCACCTGGGCAGCGACAGGTTCACCACCAGAGCTGGGCACTTCCAGGTGGTGTTCCAGCAACTGTTTAAAAAAACTCCATAAACTGTGTTTATGTGATAGGACAATCATTAGACACCCCAATGTGGAGGGATAATTTTTCAATTCAAATGAGGCAGAGTTTTCAGGGCTTTGCAAAAATGCCCTCTTGCATGGGGATGCACGAGTTGTGTCCCTGCCCTGTAAGGGAAGAGCCAGACTCTGAATTATTTAGCACATTTGAGGACAGGAATTGAGAATAAATAGATTGCTTTTTAAAAATCCTTCTTCATCTGATTAATAGAAAATACCTCAAAGAGTCTGACTCACTGTCAGTGTGCCATGGCTGTGCCTCATTCCTGATTCATTGCCCAAAGTTGTTTAACGTGTTTTCATTTTCACCTTCACACATTCACCAGTGGAAGCGCTTGTGTTTTTCTAGTTTGAAAAAGATGTATTTTTTATTAAAGAAACAAGTACTTTCAGCAAAGTGTTGCTCTTCAGGACACCAGTAAATCACATGCAACTTTCCCTTCCTTGGGTGCCTGAGCAGAGGCTGCTGCTCACAAAGGTTGCAGAAGAGATCAGCTCCTCACTGCAGACTAAAGTAAGATGAGAACACCCATTTTTTTTCCTTGCATAGCCAATTTTTGCTTTTGTAATATCTCCTCTGTTTTCTACTTTTAATCTTTGAATGTGCCCACATTCCACAGGGAATTCTTAATTATTATTATTATTAGTAGTAGTAGTATTTTAACTATTTTTCTGTTTCTGATGTTTTGATATGAAATGTGCAGATGAGAATGCGCACTTCTGATGAGAATGTGGATTTTAATGAGCAACTGGTTTTTCAACCTTATTTCTATGTTCAGGTTTTTATTTACCCCAAGGTATTCATTTCACTTGTGCTGATTTTCTTAGAATCAACATCTGATTGTCACAGAGCTGGGGTCTATAAAAACTGAGTCTCCCGCTTCAACAGAAAAAGACAAATCAGAGAACTTAAAAAAACCTTTCATTTTTTTCATGCATATAACAGATGACTTTTCATCTGTTTTTCCAGACCAGAAGGAGTTTAGAGTTTATAGCTAAGAGCTGCAAAGTTTCTATCCCTGTTATTGAGATGATGATGGCAAACTTTTGAAATAATTTGTCCTTTTAAAGGTGAAATGACTTAGTAGAGAGTGTACAGTCCTTAAAACAAGCCATTCCTTTAAAATTTCCATATCAAAGTCCTACTGATCCCGATGTAAACGTTCACTGAACACCAGCACCACTAGTGTAATAACTTTTTTTAATTAAAGCTTTCTTGCTGAAGAAATGGCAAAAAACATCAAAATATTCCTGACAGGTGTTAATGCCTTTCATCATTGGGGTGTTTTTTTATGTCCAAAATATTTATTAATCAGTATAAAACATTTGGTCATAAATCTCACCCAGAGATGGGACTCAGTTCAGTTGCTGCTGTGTCTCCAGAAGATAAAGTGGGAGAATATCTGCTTCAGGCTCCAATACTCTATAAAAACACTGTTTAAAAGGATGTTAACTACTTAGTTACATGGTTTTTAGGTAACAAGGCTAGTTCATTCAAAGCAGTAGAATATTTATGGTAAAAGTTAGCTTTACAATAAAGAAAAAGTTCTGAAAATACATAGGTCACCTTTATTACAGATTGAATAAGCACCGAGGAATATAAAATGATGAATTGTATCTTGAAAAACAAAACCCCTCTCTGATTAAAAATTTGTTAATAAGTGCCACATAATGGTAGATTTTTACAATTTTTCTAAAGTTAAATATTTCAACAGTAACACAATCCATCTCTCAGTGCATGTAAATTGCTGGAGCTTCACAGAAGCAATTAGAGCAATGCTGATTTACATCAGTTTAATGTCTTGTCCCCTAAATCTGCAACACAAAGATTTGTTGTTTGATTTAATGTTTTAAAAAGAGTGAAGTTTTTGCTTCAGTTGGAATATTCTCTGCCGTATCCTACTGACAGACCAAATTTGCAGAATGCTTTATCAAAGTTATATTTTGAGTATCGTGGAGCAGCTATACTCTATAAAATGGAAATAATGCCTTCAGTATTTGAGAAAAACTTTCTTCAGACCCAATCCAATCCAACATCTTTTTTGATGTGAATGTGAACAGCAATTTTTGAAGAAACTTTCAAATATTTGAACTCCCTTTCTATTTCATTCTGTTGTCAAACAGCCAGTTTAGGCTGAGGTGGGTCCTTTAGTGTGGATATTGAGCTCACCTCACACACAAAACTCACAATCAGCTGGCTGTCTAGAGTCTGAGAGCAAGAAAATGTTTCTTATTGTGCATAAAACTAAGATATAAACATATCAAACTAATGGGAAATGTTTGAATTCCCCTCCTGTTGATTTTTGAGTGGATAGAAAAGGGCGATTTGGCTCAAAGTATGTTTTAAAAAACATATGTTTACCATGTTACATAAAAGGAAGACAGCCACTGGGATTCTGTGCATCTATTTCAAAGTCTATCTAATTCTCACCTTATTTTAATCATGTATTTCCCCCTCCCAAAAATTTAAAATATTTTACCTTTCTCCAGCATTCTCTTTTTATCATTCAACATGAAAAACCCATAAAAGTAACTAAGAAAATTGATTCTCTAGGAGAACAGCATAGTGCAACCATTGCAAAATGATCAAAATAAATAAAATAAGGTGGCAGCAGGGAGTAACTTTTGGGGTTTTTTTTCCTTTGTATTTTATAATATAGGAAACTTTTGTGTTTTCTGTACCAGCAACTGCTAAATTATTTCAGACAGATATGTTAGAATCTCTCTTTAAAATTTAAGTGCTATCTTGTGCTTTGATATGCCCTCGAAATTGATCAGAGTCGTGCTATAAAAGAGCTCTTGAGTAACCTGGCTGGGGTTTTTTGCTGAGCATCAAGTCCTGCAGTGCTCAGTGCAGGCATTCAGCCTCTGTGGTTGGTGTGGTTTGTGCTGAGAAAACGCTACGAGACGGTGGCACTGAGATGTCCTTCCCTCAGAAAGAAAGCCTTTCTGCAAACTGTGATTTACACTTTTGCAATCTGTCTTTGAATTTCACGCTGCAGAACTGCCAGAGCACTTTGGTTCTGTTGCTTTTCGCGTCCATGTTAAGAAATTCAGCCCAGTATCACCCCAGTTGTATCATGATGTATCCTGGTGCAGCTGGGGCAATTCTGCACTGAGCACATCTGGTACACCCTCTCCTCAGCCCTGGGCTATTTATTTTTGGGTAAATACTCAGATTGTTTCACTATCACTTTATTGAAGCAGATACTGAAATGCAAACTTCAAATTTGTGAGGATCTTTGTGAAGCCAAACTCATCTTGCGTTCAGCCGGAAGAGTCCAATTAAAAAAGAAAAAAAGAGATTCATGCTTTTTATCATCTGTGAATTAGCAGATTAGGTAAAATGATATGATAGATATGACATGATTTGACATGAACTGCTTGGAGCCCCATCTATCCAGACATTTATGTAGCTGTCCTCAGCTGGTCTTCTTGGTTCCCTCCAAGAAATGAGCATCTCAAAACCTGTATGGAAAAGCAAAGAAATATGTCCTGACTTCAGACCCTGCCTTTTCTCCCTTGTTTATCTCACCTTACTCTGGTGAAGTCAGAGACGTATCCAAAGGCATGATCTTGCCTTTCATCAGTGTAACAGAAGTGTAAAGGTCATTTCTAAGGAAGGAGGACCAGATCTTTGTCCAAAGCAAGTAGCTTTAGTCTGTTGAGTTGGGATAGAGCTGCCACATGTGACTGGGGAGACTTGGGTTCTCAGTTCAGGAGGACTGTTAATGTTGTTATTTAAAAACAGTTAATTTCATTTTCATGCCAATATACCAGGGAAAGAGCACTTTCCTAGTGCTAGATTTTATTTCAAATGTGGCTTATGCTGAATAAGTGGAGGTCACTAAGCTCATTTTACTGAGGAACAAAAATGGATGAAGCAAGATCTTAAATGGTCAAAATAGATGATTTATTTATTAATATAAGCCCTAAAAGGAGGTTATTCACTAACTAATCTTGTTTTATATTCATATTTGTCTTTGTGGTCTAACATTTGTGATAGCTTCATCAAAATACAGTTTTTAGAAAATGCATCTTGCTTGTCATTGTTTCACTGACATAAAGAACAAGCATATTAGAATTTTATGAGAAAAATATTAACTCATATGGTGTCCCTAATACAGATAAAGTTTTCCAGAAATGAGGAGAGCCAGATTCGTGTTAAATGAAATACTATTAGTGGGTCTTACAGCAGGAGCAGTGAGGAATACCTTGTAATTATGGTGTACACATCCAAGTGCAGCAGACTTTGTTCTGGGGCTTAAGTAGGCAATTAGCATTTTGGTTATGGAGTCGTGAGTGATCTTAAATTGTGTTGGCCTCTGAAAATTGTCCTTACTTTTAGTGCTGGGTTGGAGAGAGTTACTTGTGGAGCAAATCTGTTGGAATTCCCCACTGGGCAGGAGCATCTGTGCCACTGGCAGGGTGGAGGTGGCAATGGGGACCAGCCAGGGCTGGGCAAGGGGGCGAGGAGAGAAAAGCTCTTGGGGTGCTCCTGGGGGCACAGAGGGGATGTAAACCCAGCACTTACACCTTCTATTGTCTGAGCATGGCGATTTCTGAGACTGGATGAGCACAAGGAAAGCCTTTAGCGAGAGAAAGGCGTGAAAGGTTAGGAAATAAGTGCAAAGTGGAGCTGCTGCACTCTGCAAGCTCCCCCAGCCGTGGCTGTGGCGGAGCAGTGCTGCAGCGTGGATCGCTGCACGAGCCTTGATTAACAGCACAACTGTGCTTAATGCAACACAGGTTAATGCAGAGCCTTTCTTCAGGAGCGCCTCAGCAAGGCTGCATGAGAAAGAGTGGGAGAAAAGGAGAGACCAATTCACAAAGCTCATTTAAACCGAGCGAGAAGCTTTGGAAAAACAGGAATGTCTTCGTGCCTTTAACCATATTTACAGACCTGGCTGGTTTAATGGCATTCAGCAATAAATTCCATCGCCTTCGGGAGCAATTGATAAAGGTTCTGGTAACCGCCTGCTCCAATCTACTTTGGGGAATGTTAATAAACCAGTACCCAAGGACTCCTAGGTGTATGCCGTGGAATAGAGGGAGCTAAATGTCAGCTAATTAAGCAGAGCTGAGACCATGAAAGATCTTGTGAGTTAAAAGTTAAATATTAATATCGGTTTCAAACTTTATGAAAAGCTAGCTTAGTGGCAGGGAAGCAGAAGGGATATATATCCAGCATGTTCATGACATTTTCTATTTCTAGTTAACCTCGCAGCCACATTGAAAACTAGCTGAAGTTTTCTTAAAGCAAATTCTAGAAGATCAGCCAATAAGGAATTACAACAACCCTTGAGGTGACACAGACATTAATGAAGGAAGAAGGAAAAAGATTTCAATATGGCAGTGTTTCTTAAATGGTAGGGGGGAAAAAAAAGGAAAAAAATCTTCCTTGTTATATTTAATGTGACATGAGCAAAAGGTGAGAGTTCAGAAAGCCTTGGTGCTTGGCAGGGCTTTATTTATCTGGCTGCATATGTTGTTCTATCTGCAAATTCCTGAGGCCAGGGCCAAGCTCCAGCCAGCACCAGCCTTTCAAAAGCACAGGAGCAGTGCCTGGCTGCCGTGGTTATCAGGGACAAACACACCAAATCCACGCAGGGTCAGCACCAGCCGTTTGCTGTTGATAGGGACTGAGGGAGGGAGTGTCATTTTCAGCAGGACACCGATGCTCGTACAGGTTGGAAAGTGAAAGTTGAGCACTGTGCAGAATGTGTCACACAGCTCACCTTGCCCAGCTTGCCTTGAGCTGATCTGTTCTGTGTTGGTTTCACTGTCTGCTGGTCTTTAGGAGCTGTGGTGGAGGGGTGGCTCTCAGCCCTGGTCAGGATTGGGATCCCCTGTGCTCAGCCTTGCACAAGCAGCAGAGTTAATTCACCCAGTGCTTATCACTCAGGATCACTGCTCCTTCATTAACACGGCTCGAGAATGGGCAGACATCGAACACCTTTGCCTTGCCATGGCCAAGTGTTACACATGACCATCCCTTCCAGCCTCTACCGGGATGTTAAATTACTATAAGTATTATTTGGGAACAAAAAAGGTTGACTAAAAGCCTGTTGACTGATACCAAAGGAGATAGAGCCTTGTCTCAACTTCTTTCCCTATGTAACCCATATCATGATGACTAAATATTCACATTTTCACTGCATTTAGCTGATTTAGGGGTTTTCTGATCTGTGCTCAGCTGTGTTGGCCAGAAGCAGGACAGTATGGTTGTGCACCCAGCCCACCGCTCTGCGCATTGCAGCACACAAAATGAACTGCTAAATATGATCCATTTCATCCAGCTAGATACTCCTGACTCTTCCAGAAGAAGAAGAATCAGTGTCATTGCTAATCTGTGAAATTTATGATTGATGGATGCAAAGAGAGCACCCCAGCACCTTGCATGAGCCTCTGGGTGAATTGGGGGTACATGGCTAAAGATGGGGAGGAGCTGGAAATGTGCCTCCTGTGTGGCTTTGCTTATCAATATACTTCATGTATGTCCTTCCCTCTGAATTCCCTCATTGCCAGTGAATTTCAGAATATAAAACTGAACTATCTATGTTTGGAAGGATTTATGGTTTCAGATTCCTTCCTCCCTCCCTCCCTGTCCCCTGCACCTAATCCCAGGCAGTGATCCCAGCCCTCAGCCCCAGCCTGTGATTCTGCCTTTCCTAAAGGAGTTTCCCATCCAGAATTAAACCTCAACACTCACCTGGTACTTTAGCACTCACCTGCCTGGAATGGGCTTTCACTCTGCTTCCCAGAGCCTTCCTGGCCGTGTTGTACCCCCTTGGAAGCAGAGGGATTTGTGATCACCACAGCCTGGGAGGATGGTAGTGATGCCTGAATCCCAGGGCATGTGAGGTTGGGTTTCTCAAGGTAATTTTGCCTTGACTTTCAAAGACTTGACTTTATATGACTGAGCAAGATCACAAAAGGAATTTCAAAATGCTTGGTGTTTTGTGAGGCTGAGCTGTTTTTCATACGGCAGCACATGGAATGATGACAGCCAAGGTCATTCTGGGCTGAGCTTCACTTGTGTTGGGGACATGGAGGGCACTGAGAACATTTGGAAAGACGTGAACTAGGGCAGGTTGTGTTAGTGAGGCTTTCTGGTGTGATAGCATAGCACAGTGCACAGGGAATTTCCTGTTTTCAGATTACCTCATCTTCCCAAAATGAGTGACCCTCACATTTTCAGCGTGTTCATTCTTCTCCTGTACAGTCAATCCTTCAGTTCTCAGGAAAGCCTCCTGTCTGCTGTGTCCCAGATTCAAAAGAGGGATGAATGTCTATCTGCCTGCAGCCCTTTCCCACACAGAACCTCCAAGGAATAGGAGAGTGAGATACCTAGAAAAGAATAGATATCTTCTCTCCATGATAAGAAGAATCTTTTTAGGTTAAGACTATTTTTTCTCACTGGGGATTTTGTCACCCATGTTCATTCTGACCAGAATGAGTGCGCTGTGGAGGGTTTAAAAAGCACTGGAGGAGAGCCTTGAAGTGCCCACATACGGAATGAGAGAGAGCTGCCCTCTCCTTAGTGACACCAGATGGGGTGCAGAGTAGGCACCAGCAGTCGCTCACCTCTGACTGACTTTGCAAAGTCACCATTGTGGGAGATGTTTCCTCCATCCTCCTGTCCAATCTGCTTATTTGATTCCACCTGTTTTCCTTCTCCAAATAGTAAGGACAGATCTCATGTTTCTTGTTACATATTAGTACAAAACTTAATGTCATGGGCTGCCTAATTTCAGGGGGCTCCTGAAGCAATACAGTGATGGAAATAACAAAGATTATCACAACCTCTGGCTGTTTCTCTTTGGGAAGGGTCTTCCATCTCTCCTGAAAAGCCTGTAAACAACCCCTGATACATCCAGCAAAGCCCTGTCCTCATGAAACTGAATGAACAGCTCCTTGATTCATTTGAAGATGATGATAAAAAGACAACACAAATAGCTGGAGTCAGCCATCTGATCTTTCACCTTTCTGTGCAGATAAAAACAGAGATTCTTAACCTCTGAGCCCCTCAAACAATTTCTTGATGCGCTTCGGCAATGGCAACAAGACTTAAGCTGCCACAGTTCAAGGGAAGATTGCTTGAAAGCCTCTTTTATACTTCACAGCGTTGGGTTTTAGTTCTGTGTGACAACAGTTTTTAATAAAATATTAGTTTACCTTGAATGGAAGCTGATTTGTCATGCCTGCATTCAGGAAGGCAGGTGGGTTCCACCTCCTTAGCAGGGGTCTCAGCAGTGAGTTGGTGTCTGCATGGAAAACACTGCACCTGCCCCATGGAGACCCAGACCTTGTCTTGACTGTGCAAGAAATTAGGAAGAGTGACTTATAAGCACGTGAAACACACAGGGACACTTACCACAGAATTATAGAATGGTTTGGGTTGGAAAGGACCTTAAAGATCATCCAGTTCCCACCCTCTGCCGTGGTCAGGGGCACCTTCCACTAGATCAGATTGTTCAGAGCCACATCCAAGCTGGATTGTTGTCCAGACAGCCACCAGCTGTAAGGAATAAGTGATTATATGACCTGTCCTTCAGTCATTTATTTACAGGGTGAACTCAAGGAAGAACATGTAGCTGAAGTTTTGGGGTACCTTGGATGCACCAGAGTTTTGCACACAGAATGGAGGCTGGAGCCACCAGCAGTGTTCTGAGATTCTCTTCAAACCTCCACGATGAGTTGCCATTTACAGCAATGCTTTCAGGATTTTAGACTGTGTATAAGCCACAGGTTTGTATGGGAGGTCCTGTTTGGATGATGTTTATGGGAACATCTCCAGAAGGTATCCAGAACACCTTTCAGGTGTTCCAGTTCCACAGACACTGGGAGGAGTTTAGGCATGCTCTGTGATGTAGCACTCACCTAAAAGTTTTAAGTGCTTCATTCTCTTCTTGATGAGACTTATTTAATACCGGGAAAATTGCAGGGATTTGTCTGAACTCACTCTTGATGTTCTTGAAAGAGAAATGAACCCAACATCTTGACATGACCGCAGGGAAGAGTTTTTCTTATTGACTAATTGTCAAAAAAATATTTCTGACTACAAGTGCTTCTTCCACAAGAGTGTTCCCTACTACCTGAAGGCAGTTTTAAGAGGTGCTTCAGACAGAATATAGGAGTTGTCTTAGACTTGTTGAGAATGGGTGATTATTGGAAAAGCTTTAGAAACATAAAGAGCTGATATCTTCATATAAACATTCATTAACAAATCAAGGCAACTCATCTAATATTTTGTGGTTTTCTCACACAAGTTAAGAACAAATCAGCAGGTTTTTTTCACTGCATGGACCTTGTCCATGTCAACAGAAACATCTTTCTATTTGTCTGCAAATTTGCAGACCTAGAAACAGTCATTTCATCACCAGGTACCATCTCTAGCAGCTCCTGTTCAGGATCACATCTTGGATCATGAATTAATTATATCTAGAATACACAGGTTATGTTTTCTCTTTTTGTCGTGTTTTCCATCTTCTTCCTCGTATAGAGGGGAAAGATCTGAAAAAAACCCCAGTTTTGTGAAGGAAAACACAAAACTCTGCTGCAGGATAGCATGGCTCCAAGCTTCCTCATGGACACAGTCCTTCAGAAATCAATGAGGGTGGGTTTTTAAACTTCAGTTCTGCTTTTTTTTGTGCTTCTGAGACCTGGAATCACAACATCCATCTCAACAGCCAGCTCTTCTGCTTCTTCTGTGGCAAACCCAAGACCACTCAGATCAGAAGAAGCTTGTCCACAGGGATATTTGTCGCTTCAGAAGGCTTGGGTCCTTGGATCAGAAAGGAAAGCTGTGAATTGAATGGTGTCATAGGTGTGTCTGACAATGGAAGCACTTTTGACATTACACTGCCCATTCATTACTCCAAGGTTCACACACATCCAAAGGGCTCAGGGTTGGTCCCTACCTTCTCCACAAATTAAAACTCTGTGCCACTGTCGCTTCCAAATCAGCTGTGTCCTTCTGAGCACTTGTGCTCCTCCAGGACAGGCTCCAAAATCCCAGAGAGAAGCAGAAGGGGAAACCCTGGGGAGGAGCCAAGCTGTGGAAAAGAAGAGAAAGGCCGAGGTGGAGTCAGAAAAGCTGAATAAAACCTGAGGAGTGGGGAAACAGGAGAATAAAGATGAGAGAGAGAAAAGGTCTAGCACAAGGTACAAGGGGTACCAGGAACTGGAAGGATGAAAACCCAAACCAGCTGAGCATAGGAGTAGAGACATTTACATATACCAGGCAAAATTAAGTTGTTATTGTTAGTGTTTTTTTAAGAATTACTGTTTAGAGGAATTTTTAATAAAACAACTAAACAAACTAGAAAAGTTGTTCAAAATTAAGAAGGTGTTGAGAGTCCTTCCTCTAAACAATCATAACAATGCAAGTGGTGCTGTAATCACTGCTGTGGGATGTGGGATGCAGGAAACACTGGGCTGCACCTTTCCCCTCAAAGCTGAGAAAAGTTATTTACAAAATCAAACAGCAACCAATTTCCCTGAAGGAAATTAAATAAAAGCTAAGTTTAAACCAACTTCTAGGGAGAGGAGAGGGAAAACTCAGTTTATTGAAAAAGGTAAGGCCCAAATGCAAACTCAAACAGGGATACCAGATGTTGGTTTTACAACATCCTATGATGTGCAGACTTGAGCAATGCCTTGGCTGTGTTTTGTGCTCTGGCAGCTTGCTGCAACATTCAGGTGATGTGCTCCAAAATGCAGAGACTCTACAGAGACTCCAGCTGGCCCAAAAAAAGCCTGGCTGAATAAATGGATGAATTTTTGGAAAGCCTAATTTTGGTTCCTTCCCCCTGTGGGAGAAAGCTGAGCACAGAGGTGTCTGTAAAGTCTTCTTGCTGCCCATGCCCAGCCATCCCCACACTGTTTTATATATTAGGAATACATTTATGAACATCCCAAGTGTGGTCCAGAGAAGGATGGCTTTTGTGCTGACCCTTTTTTCCCAGCACACCTCCCAAGAGCCCCAGGTATCAAGGGACAGTTCCAGGCATCCCCAGCATTGCATCCTGCATGAAGGGACGACTTTAGATCTGGGGATTAGAGCTTCTTCCTTTCTTAAGGCTTGTACCAATGTTTCTGAGGAGATGAGGAAGCCCTGAGTCCTGACGGGAGCAAGACAGAAAGAGCAGCTGGAAGGTGGGAGATGGGAGGAGAGCCAGCTCTGGAGGGAGCAGGAGCTTTGTGGGGACACAGGTGACAATTCACTTCTCCTTTGGGGTCCATGTTTGTCACATGTAGCCCACCCTCCACCTTTGAGGCTGGGCAGGGGAAGGCCTTTACCTTCCTCTTCATCATGCTAGAACTGAGGTGCTGCCTCAAGAACAGCGAATTTTCCTGTAAAATTGCCCCAATTTTCCAAGCGCCATGGATTGCTCTACAGCTCTCCTCTCCTCTCCTCTCCTCTCCTCTCCTCTCCTCTCCTCTCCTCTCCTCTCCTCTCCTCTCCTCTCCTCTCCGCACAGCACTTTTCCAGACTCTTTGATGTGATGGCTGCAAGAAACCCACTGTCAGTCACACACCGCAGGTCTAGAGGTCTCACACTTATTCATTCTTGCCACAGCTCCAAGTCTTCATTTTCTTGCCGCGGGAAATGCGTTTAATTATTTATTTGTGTTGGGCCCAGGCTTGTAATTCTTGGGTGCACACTACAAAGCGGTGTGAGATGAACTATTGCTGGCTGCCAGGGCCCATCAGGCCCCGCTCACCCCAGGCCCCTGACAGGATAACTATCCCCATCCACTGCACATTAGGACACACATTAAGAAAAAAGAAAGGTGAGGCTCCTCCGTGCTTGTAGCACTGTTGAAAGTAATGGAGCTGACATGGAAAAGTTAGTGCCTTCAGCAGGGATATCCCCTGGGAACTGGCAGGGGCTGGGGCAGGAGAATGAGGCTGGATTTGTCTGGGTTCCACTGTCCCCAGCACACCCAGGATGTGCCCAGGCATCACAGTGCCACCACAGTGTCCTGGTGCTGGAAGTGAGAGAAGTTGGAATTCAAAATGTAAGGAATTCTCAGAACATGGGGCTTGTAAATAAAAGCCTAGAAAATAACACAGGATTTGACTTGCTGCCTTGGGAAAAGCTTCCAAGCTTAGGTGCTAGAAGAAAGAATCTAGATTTAAAGCTTAAAAGAGAGGTGTTGAGAAAAAATTTAGCTGTAGAATTCAAGATATAGAAGGAATAAAGTAGGTGTAAAGGTGACAAAAAGCCTTAGAATAGGTTTGTGCATCAGAACAGGATTGGCTAAGAAAGGTCACACTGTAATTAGACAAAATTTCTTAGTATTGGATTAGAAACATAAATATCTTTATTGACAGTGTTTTATTAGTTAATAAATCCTTGAAAGACTTGTAACCATAAGTCTTGTGACTTCTAGCTGTGCTCTCAACACCTGTAACAAGAACTCACATTTTCTGTAGAAGATAAGAAAAATAAACCACACTTTCTAAAGCAACTAGAAGTCCAGCCTCTGCCTCATTCAGAAAAAGAAAGAAACCCCACAGAACGTGGTAAGGTGGGAGCAATAAGCCTACGGGAGATGCTACTGGGACGGAATAAAAGTTAGTTAAAACTGGTACTTTTGGAATGTCATTTTTCTTTTAGCTGTAGGAGTTCATCTTGGCTAGCCTGAAACTTCAGCCCCTGCTCTGGGTCAGCGCTCTGGCTGGTGTCTGCCTTTACCAATATCTGCAAAAATGTTCCCTCCTCTGACTGTGGGATACCTGAATTTATCAGATGACCTCCCTCATGGCATGCTCCTGGTGGTATTACCACAGAGTCAGATCCTGTCAGGAGCAGGTCAGATCTGCACTCCAGCTAGTTTGGACTCCAGAGCAGGATGGGAAGCACCAGGGATGGTCAGGGACTGAGTCACACCCAAGAGGAGCCTGAATTCGAGCTGTTCTTTGGAGTCAGACAAAAAGCACAGATTGCCCCAGGTGTACCACACTGCTTTCTGTTGGTTCACCTTGGAAGATGGATGGAATTGCATGTCTGTGTGAAAAGCCCTCAGTACTGGCAGGGAATCACACCCACAAACATTGAAATATTCATGTCAGGAGAGGTGGCACAGGGGCTCTCTCTCCCCACAGCATGGCCAGGGCTGGATTGCTGGATAAATCCAAGAGGTGGGAACACCCAGCTGGCCCCTCACACACTCACCCACCCACAGGAATGCCAGCCCTGCTCTGCCCATGCCACACTGCTCGCTGGGGTCCCCATAACCATCCCCCCTGCTCACCTTCCCCACTGTGCTCCAGTCCTGCCCCACAGGGATCACAGGAGGAACCTCAGATATATACTTTTTATCCTAACTTTGATAGTGGTCTTAAAGCATAGGAAAAGCTGCCCCTTTCTTCTATCTCCCTGCTGCTCCCTTTGCCAGGGCATGAGTATTTTGCAGCTCTCTGCTGGAGCAGCAGTGCAGGACACCAGCAGTGCAGGACATCAGCAGTGCTGGACCACATCAAGCCTTGCTCCACCATGAAGTGGAGCTGGGTTCAAGCACCAGGATTTGTTAATTCTTTGCCAGGGTTCTAAAAAACAGTTGGATGGAGCTGGAATTAAGGCATGGGTCTGGGAGTCCAGAAGCTCTCTGCACTGCCTGGCTCTGACACTAACTTCTTACATGGCCTGAGGCATGTCACTCTGCTGATTCCTACCTTGATCTCCCCATCTGGTGAGTGGAGATAATTCTGTCCTGCCCCATACAGCTGGTGGGAAGATAAGTTCGTCATCATTTTCTGAGGTACCGCGATGCTACGGGAGATGGATAATGAGACAGACAGAAAGATAGCTAGATAAATCAATCTCTTCTCATTCGAGTGAAAGCAGGCACTGCAGGTGCAGCGTTTGAGATTAATCATCAGAAAAATTAGTTCCCTCAGTATCTTTTCAGGAGGAAGAAACAGCCATAGGGCCCAGTCCTGAGGAGAGTTATGCACATGAGTAACCTTAACTTGAATTCAAAAGCAGTGCACAAGTAAAACTACTCATGTGAGCGAATGTGTGCTCCACTTGCAATTTCTGAAAATGCCTAAATAAATTATGTGTCCCAACTGGCACACGTCCCTGAGTCAGTGGCATGCTTTTAAATATTTCCCTCAGACATTTATTTCTGCCCTTTATTAGCCAGGTTCTTTATTAGCAGCTGGCTTCCTGAGAAGCAGTGGGTTACAGCTTTCTCTGCAAATCAGTGGAACAAAAATAATCACAAATATGCTGCTCATGGGCCCCATACACATTGTGATTTTATATATGCTATTGACTGTGTTATTAATTCAAACTAACCTGTTACTCTTTCAATATCATATATCTTTGCCCTATTTGAAACCCTGTAAAATAGATCTATGTTCTGGTTTTTTGTTTGTTGTATCAGAAAAGGGGAACCCTAAAGGCAGCAAATTGTTATCTGAACTTCTTGACCACTATGTGCTGTAGGAATCACTTTTTTTTCCCTCCAGAACAGAACATGAAGCCCTTTAACAGACCAGACTGGAGTCAGAAACTGAATAGGGTTATATATTCAGTTGCCATAGCTGCCATATGGTGCCAACATTGAATGAAATAAAATAAGAGTCCAGGAGGACTGGGAATCAATATTGGGACAGCCTGCACAGCAACACTCACTCTGAGAAAAAAAAGCCCAGCCCCGGCAGAAGATGGGAAAAAACTCAACCCCAAATGGCCAAAAATCTGCTGCAGAGGCAGAGGCGAAGTGTCCCTGAAGGGGAAGCAAATCAGCGCCGTGTGGGGATGTGGCTGAGCCCAGGAGGAGCGGGAGAGAGAACCGAGACCGTGCGGGCAGCACAGAGGGGAAACCATCCCAGCATCCCAGCATCCCAGCATTCCAGTATCCCGGCATCCCAGTATCCCAACATCCCAGTATCCTGGCATCCGAGCATGGGAGCATCCCAGCATCGGAGCACTCGAGCATCCCAGTATCCGAGCGCCCGAGCATCCCAGTATCCCGGCATCCGAGCATCCCAGAATCCGAGCATCCCAGCATCACAGAATGCCAGCATCCCAGCATCGGAGCATCCGAGCATCCCAGCACCCGAGCACGGCAACATCCGAGCATCCCAGCATCCCAGCATCCCAGCATCCCAGCACCCGAGCGGGGAGCGGCCAGCAGCCGGGACAATTGTCAGGACAAGAGCAAACGCTCTATCCCGGCTGGACAATCAGCCATCCAACCATCCAGGGTCCTCTGGCATCAAAGGCAGCTCGGAGGGAGCCGGGGGCCGAGGCTCGGCACAGAGAAAGAGCGAGGAACTGAACCCAAGGGGATGTCAACAAATAGGACAGGACTGTAAGGCACCGAGTGTGGGCTCAACCCTTCTGGGTTTCCTGCGTGCTGTGGAAAGGGGGGCTGGGGATGTGGTGTTTTACAGATGTGAGAACAAAAGATTTTAGGTGGTAATAGTAGATGATGGGGGAAAAGGGGAGGAGGAAGAAAAGAAAATAAAGAGGTGAGGGGAAAAAAGAAAGGAAGGGAAAACGAGAGGAAAAAAGAGAAAAATGAGAGAAAAAAGTCACACACCCCCAACTCTGTCTAAAATTTCTTACAATTCAGCATTCACAAGCAGTTACAAGATGCTCGCTAGGCTGAGCACATTTCAGAGCATCCTCATATCAATATTTCTTCCACTTTTAGTTAACAGAGCCCTCCCATTCTAATTAAAATAGCTTCATGAGGACTGAGAGTTGATTTCAGAAACTCAAGCTATCAACATTGGCAGGTTTATATATATAGAAAAAAAAAATTAAGCTACCAGGAAACCAGCACCCAGGAGTGCCAATATTATCAGGAAAATTAGAAGGGCTTTGAAATCGCTCCCAAGTGTCTTGAGGAACTTTGAGCTGCATCTGCTGCCTGCGGAAAGCAGGTCTAAGGGAGGAAAAGGCTGCAGAGATCTACCCCTGCACAGAATCTGGCCCTTGTTTCAGCCCCAGTATTCAGGTGAAATGTATAAAATGTGCCAAAACATTGGCCATGGATCAGTTGGGACCTCGAAGCTGCAATTGCTAGAAAACAATTTTTAAAAAACAGGCGCTGAAGCTAACAAAAGGAGCAGCACCCTCTGGTCCTTCTGGAAGTGGATTTAATTCCAGGAAGAAGGCAAAGGACAGGAAAAAGCCTGCCTGGATGTAAACCTTTAGGCAGATAATTTTATATACCAATGAGGGGGAAATGTGGTGAATCTAAAAGGTTGGTATGCACTGTGCATACTGTGTTTAACAAAAGTCTGCAGAGGAGAAGGAGGAGGAGGAGGAGGAATACTGTACAGCCACCAGTGTGAGGGGAAGCAGGGGGACTCCTGCAAGAAACCATAATTAAGCTGCAAGAGACTCCTGCTCCTCTCAAAATGAAGAACAGAGAGAACAAGAAGCGGCCAATGTGGCTTCATAAGGGACTGTGTAAAGATCTGAGGCTTTAATTTTTTTAATTAAAAAAAAAAGGGAAAAAAAAAAAAGGAAAAAAAAGCTGTAGTCAAAATTAGAAAGCAAGAGGGGGCAGGGGAAGGAATCAAACAAGCATACTCAAATTCAGATAGGGATTATAGGGGAAATAATAAGGATAAGGGAGGGAGGAAAGAATTTAGAGCTAACCAAAGAACTTTTAAAGGGTTTAAAAATGTATATCAAAGGGAAAACACGTTCTAGAGAGACGGCAGGCCCATTAATTAATTAGAAGGGGATTAAACTAAGGGTGAATCAAAAAATGGCTAGACTGATGAACTTAAAAAATAAATTATTCTTAATAGGAATAAAATTAATTTATGCAATTTTTGTAGGAAGGTCAGAAAACTTTGTAAAATAAATAAGCGAGCAAAGGTAAAAGCAGTATAGGGAAAACATATAGCAAATTACCTGCTCAATTTTTTCCTGCTTTTTGGTCATGGGCTGTCTTTAAGGGTAGTACAGCTTTCTGAGGTGTCAGTTGTTAAATACCCTTGCATGATGTTTTATGGACATTATCTGTGAGGTGCGTGTAGATGCCAAGTTGTTCACTATGAGCATTTGCTCCTCCAACCCGAGGCCAAGTGGGTTCATCTGACTGGATGGACAGGTCAGAGTCTGTTTTAGTCTGTTTTAGTCAGGGTGTGTTTTTGTCTGATGGAAACCTCCCCATCAGGAACCAGCTTTCCATCAGCCAACCTTCTCCAGCACAACATCATCACTTTTTTTTGTCCTCAAATATTCTTAAATATTACTTAAAACTGGCTTTTCCAAAGTAATCCTGCAACAAATCTGTTTAGCCACATATCTACAGGATCTGAAACGGAATTTCTTAAGGACCAGCAGAATGAAAAAGGCAATTCAGTCTGATTCTACATAATGTGGCCATATATATAAAGTACCTAACCTGGATTTCTTCACCACTAAGGAAATTAACAATTTTCCTGAAGCACTGCCACTTTATTTGCTTTTCTTAATGAAAATCTGAAGAGCCATAGGAAAATTAGGAGGAAAATGTTATGATGCCAGAAGAAAGATGGTCCTGTTTTCCGAGAAAAGATAACAGATCTACTGTACTAATTCAAGTAAAGGAACAAACACCCTAAAACAAACATCACTTTAAGCTTGTCTTTGTAGGGAATTTGGCCAAAATAAGCCACTCTGTCACCACCCACCACCCTGAATCCCTGACAAAAAAAATAATCAGACCAAGAAGTAGCTAGTCTGGAGCACCTCCCCATGAGGTCAATATCCCCAAATAATGAGGCTTTGTTTCCAAATAATCAACATCTTTTCTGAGTGAAGCTTTCCAGAAACAAATGCTTTTTTACTTTAGATCAGATTATCCAAATAATGGATTTTGGATCTTGGGAATGATTTTATTTCACTGTAGATATTCCAGATATTTTTCTCCAGGTGGATAAATCCTTGCAGCCAGATCTGAAGATGCTGGGAGCCAAAATGCATCTTTCCATTGACTTTGGTGGGATTGGGAACTTAGAGGTTAACAGAGAAAAGAAACAGCATAGATTTACATAAAGCAAATTTTGACCACCATACACTGAGTTCCTTTTTATAGAAATAGAAAATTTGTGAATTCGAGTCTGATGCTCAAAATACGTGGGACTATTCATGTGAGCACAGTTCAGGAGTGCTCAGTTGGGTCCTTGGATTTTAATAAAACACCGGCATCTCACTCCCAGCATTAATTCAGATTGATGGGGCTTCATCTCTCAGCAGAAAGAGGAGGAGAATGGCCAGGAGCTGACCTGGGCCAGCCTCTGGTGGCACCTCAACAGGGCAGAGCCCTGACACAGGCCCTGAGCATGCAGGTGAGGATGTGTGGATGCACCTGGCAGCCTGGGATGGGTTTGCTGCACCAGTGACATCGCTGTATCCTTTGTCCCACGTCACTCACCCTACTGCAGAAACCTGCAAACATGAAGGGTGCTGTCCCTATTGCCAAACTCATGTGTTCCAACAGCTGCTTCATCCCATTCCTGAGCACTGGTGGCTCCTAAAGGTTCTAAGCATGTGCTGGAATGATTCTTTGAATGAGGAGCTTGTTTACCAGCTCTTTCACTGATCTAAAGGGAGGAGTGAATGTTTTGTGGGTGTAATATGCAAACTGAACTACGCTGGGTGGATTGGAAAATCCCAAATATGAAAGCAGAAACAGTGTGAAGGAATCTGAAAAGGCAGGAAAAAATGAGTGGAGAATAAAATGAGATTCAACATAGAAAATAGAAGTTACGACATTTGTGGAAAAATAATCGAAACCCCAGATATTCAATCAGCGATAAAAACCCGAGAAGCCGCAATGCTGCTAGAGATTTGCAGGTGATAGTGTGGAGTAAATTAGACATGAGTTTGCCTTGAGATATGGCAGCAAAAAAAGGCCAATTTGATTTGGGGCTGAAGACATCACAGCACAAGGAGGTAATAGTCCGTATGCATATGGCTCTGGTGCGGTAGCGCCTGCAGTATTTAATTATGGGCACCATATTACCTGAAAGATAGTGACAGATTGAAAATTATTCAGAGGAGAGCAATAAAAATAGTTCAGAGGCTGGCAGGATTGAGTTATGAAACGGCAGAATAATACAGACGCAGAGCTCATGCCAGAAGGTGCTTATCCCCACAAGCTGGGATGTGTGATGGCAAGGCTGGGGCTGCCTTTCACCATTTCTTCCTTGTTTCAACACCAAATTGGGCATGCCCATGGCCCACAGCGTCAGCATCTGGTGGAGGAGTGGGCATGCAGCAAAGTGGCTGCAGCAATTCGTGGCTGCCAGACCCACCTGAGGTGTGCATGGAGAGATGGGAGCAGAAAAGAGAAGAAAAAAGAAAAAAAACCAAATATTTGAGCTGAGGTTGTGTCCCTTTCTCCTCTGAAGCATCAATTTTGGGGTGCTAAATCAGGTGTCAATGAATACCCCAGGGAAGGGAGGTTTGAAACCCAGCTCATGGCTTGGTGGACCCCTGTGAGTGCAGCTCCACCTCCAGCCCAGGGAAGGAGGGAGGCAGAAGAGACACAGGCTGGGCACAGCCAAACCTTTCCCTGTGTGTCTGATCAGCCTGTGAGCTACCATGGAGAGGTGGCTGGAAGCTCCTGGGTGACAGCAAGTCAAAGAAAAAGATGGAAATGAGAATGGGAATGGGGAGGCACTATACAAACAACAGGATACAGGGAGGCTCAGGGGAGGAAAGGCTGAGGATAGAGGGATGGAAAACAAGAACCTTTGCAGTTCTACTGCAAACACAACTGAAAATCTGCAAAATGGTGTTCTTGTGCCTGTTTGAATTTTCCTGATTGGTTTTTTTATTTTTCTTATTTTTTTTTACCCCAGTGGTTTATGCGAGTGTATTTGTCAAGGTGGGAAAAAAGGGAGAAAGAATCCTTCACAGAAAGTGCAGAACAGGAAGAGGAGGAGGAGCCCAGAGGTCAGGGAGTCCAGGTAAATGGAAGAGTCTTTGGGAGTGGATACAAAGGTTTAGAGAGAGTGAGGCGAGCCTATTTTAACTTTCTATAGAAAAATGAGTATGTTGAGGAGAAATACTAAGTAAGAAAGGGTCATGATAAGAGCTCTTTGTTATAACGAGAGAACAGCTGTTACAGAAATTTTGCAAACATTGACAACATCAGGGTCCAATAAGACAAAGTAATGGGATGCAGTCCTGAACAGGGATTTTCTGCTACTGGGGCAAACAGGGATGTTCCTTTCTTAAACCTTTCTAATATCCTAAACCTTGTCAACAGAAATGATGAAACACACAATTTAAAGGTAGGAGCAGTGGGAAAATATCCTGTAAAAATCCTAGAAGCTCCCCTGTGCTGGTGAGGGATCTGACAGGGTTGAGTGACCTGGCTGTGAGGTGGTGACCCCTCACTTAAACACAATGCCCTCACTCCCAATAGCACCTGTGGGTGTTTGTTTCAGTTCTTGCTGATCTATGTTCTTTTTTAATGTGCAAGAGAAGTGTTTGGTTTAATACCCAGGGTACAGCCAGGGTCTGTTTGGCACACAGAGCCTGGCAAGCAACTTTTCCCTCACATGCAGTTTTATTCCATGTCTAAAGGTATCATTACATCAGTGCTTGGGCACAGATTCATGCTGTGTCTTTAAGGTTTCTCTGGATTTGGGGCATGTAGATGCTGCTTTAAAAGCACTGTCATTTCCCATGTATGAAAGTGACTCTCTTTCTGAATAGTATTTCACTGGGGATTTTCTTTGAGAAGAGAACAGAGCTGGATGAAAAGAGCACAGATTTACACACTTCTTCTCAAGTTGAGCTACTGTGCAAATGTGCTCCATTCACATACCCCTCCTTTTTTTTCATCTCATAAATTTAAAATACATGTAAGATTTGTACAGGTTTCCAGCAGCCCTGATAAAGACAAAGACATTTTTTCCTGGAAACAGGAAAACTGGTGACAATACAGGGCGAGAGGAGAGCTTCTTCTTCACTTTCTATATCTTACCCAGTTCAATAGAAAATAGATTCAGTGGAAGGACCAGGATCCTTTCTCCCAAGGATCTCCTCTCCTAAACCATTGGCTGTGATCTCATGGAGGATCCCTCCCCCTGAGCCCTTGCACTCCTGCACCAGACATCCACAAAGTCTGGTGCTCATTGCAACCACCCATAGAAAAACAGAATCACAGATTTATTTGGCTTGGAAGAAACTCCTGAGAATATTGAGTCCAATCATTATCCCAGTACCACCAAGTCCACCACTAAACCATGTCCCCAAGGGCCACATCTATGTGCCTTATAAACACTTCCACAGATGGGGACTTCACCACTGCCCTGGACAGCCTGTGCCAATGCTTGACAACTTTTCAGTGAAGAAA
>VRYO01002734.1:7843700-7850176 GCA_009812075.1 Sialia sialis | reverse complement strand
CTCCTCATGAAGTGACCTTGGGAAAACAGTAGACTTCAGTGCTGAGGACCAAGAGATTTGTGAGCCATCCCACAGGGAAAGGCAAGTTCGATTTGGCTGCTGGGCTCTGGGGAATATGTATTGGAGATGAGACTGGCCAGGGAGGGAAAAAAAAAAAAAAGAAGCTTTCTACTTTTGCAGGAGGAAATAATTCAGTTTTCCTATTTAAAAGCTAGATTTTTATACATATATATACATAAATATAGATATATTAAAATAGAAACTGACCTGAGAGCTGAAAGGTCAATGAATTGAGGGGAAAATACCAAAAGTGTTTTCCCAGATGTTTGAAACAGAAAAATGGGTTATTTCCAACAAAATGACAACATGCCCTTGGTCTGCAAAGCGCAACCTGCCCAGACATTTCTGCACTGGAGCTAGCTGGTTGTGTTTCTGCGGCGGCAGCGCTGCAGTGCTGGGTGCACCCTGGAGGAGCTGGACCTGCTGTGAGCCGTGCCCGAGGCAGGTCCTGCACCTGGAGCATCCCCCCTGCTCTCTGACCCAGCCTCACAAACCTGCAGTGCTAAATTTCCCACAGTACTCCCAGGTAACCTCTCCCAGCGCTGAACTCTCTTTATAGTTTGACATTTTAGCTAATATCTAACCTACATTTTTTTTTTCTGCAAATTAAGCTGATTATTTCTCGTTCTACCCCCAGTGGATCTGGAGAACAACTGATGGTGTTTTTCTCTGCAACAACCTTTTACATCCTGGAAAACCATTACCCGTCCTCTCTTTCCTAAATTAAACAAACCCAGTTTCATCAGTCTTTTCTCACAGGTCAAGTTTTTCTAAACTTTTTTGTTGTTCTTGCTCTTCGTTTAACTTTTTCAATTCTTTTAAAAGACTGGCATCCAAAATCAGACACAGCCCTTGCAATCCAGCTGCTGCTCGGTCTGATGTTAACATTAACACATTGCAGGAAGGAATATATCCTGGGCTTTTTGTATTTTTCCCGGTTTTTTCTCATTGTTACCTATTCAGTTTGTGGTTCAGCACAAGCCCCAGGTCCTTTTCTAGAATATCCCATTTCAGTAATGAAACTCTGAGGGATTTTAAATGCATTTCTCGGTTGTGATACCACTGAGGGTTGTGAAACGAAGTTGAAATGAAGGTGGAAAAGCTCTACCTGGTGCAGCACAAAGGAACATATGTAATCTTTTTCATTTCAGTAAACTCGCCTTTAAAACGTCTAGGTTTTAGCATCAAAGACCTAATCCTCTTCAGAAATATATATTACAACATAATAAGTATTCTTTAGGGCTTTGGAAATCATCCCTTAATAAAGTCATAGCACAACTTGTAATGTTACAGCCGATGTCAGATGTTAAGAACTCTGCAGTATAAATTAACATACAAAATCTTAGCGTTCGGATCAGGTTTTCCAGGTACGTGGAAGGGCTTGCTATGGTTAATTTGAAATACAGCGGATGCTGTTCATGCATTCATACCCTCTTGGCTTGTTAAAACTGGACAATTTCTTTTTTTTTTTCCTAAGAGTATATCTAATATTTCACACTTTGCACTTCACTGCTTGTGGACAATTTCTCTCCAACTTCCTCCACACACATTTTTATAATAAAACCAGCAGTACATAAGTACATTTTCCTCTTATACTGGGTGTTAAAATCAATTCAGAACAATCCTTTAAGGCTTTGCAGATTTGTTCAAGGCTCTTACTTATGTTGACTGCTTTTAATTTTGAAAATACTTCTACTCCAAGATCCTACACTATTAAAATAAAGTTTATATCTTTTAATGACTCCAGCAATTGTAATAAGGACCAAAATCATGTTCAGGTCAGATATTTTATATTGCCTTGGTGTAATGATGAATGCAGCCACAAAATTAAAGCAAATTATATCTCTTTTATTACTGTGCTTTCTTTTTCATTTATTAGTATAAATATTTTCCAGGTTTCCCTAAAAGAATTTTAACTATTTATAGCTTTACATCATTAGATGTATTCAACTAAAACAAAATATTTGAGGGGGGAAAATATACAAATATATAAAATGATGAGATGTATAGACTGGTTAATAACTGTAAGGGCTCTACTTTTGATTAAACTGTATGGGATTTTCCTTTAAAGAAAAAAATTAAAGTTGCTATTTTTGAACTGCAGTTGTAGAATGCCAAAAATAAAAAAATAATTTAAAAAAAAAGCACTGACTAGCAATCCCTTTTCAAACTGTGAGATGAGAGCAAGAGCAAGGAGTGATTTTCTTGCCTCCACGGGGTCCAGAGGGGTTGGTGGAGCCAGGGGCAGCACCTGCAGCACCAGCCCTGGGTGGCTCTGGCTCACACAAAATCTCCTTTCTCCAGACCATTCTGGTATATATGGGCATATGCACCTGTGATTGGGATCTTACACAAGAAACCATCAGTCTATCTTCTTAAAATGTTTCCATCCAAGCTGGAATTATTGCTCATCTTTTTTTTTTCAAAGAATCACACCCCCTTTACATTATTCAGATGGTGAATATCACATATTGGCACAATCTAAAATACAATTTCTTTTTGTCCCTTGCAGAGAATAAATATCAAAAAGTGGTTTTTCTCCTTTCAAAGGTATTTCTTCTTGCTCTTTTTAATGATATTTTTTAAATTCACAGAGGCAATAAACAAACACCAAGGAGACGGTACAACTTCAGTAGCTCTGTAGACACAATGATATTTTCACAAAGCATTTTATAATTACTGTAACAGAGGCATGTCTATCATGATCGGAGTGTATCAGCTCTTGTGAATACTACAAATGTGGCTGGTGAGATGCAAGTAGGAGCTTTCCAAGTAATGGAGGTAATTTATGCACCCTTATTATGGAAACATTTTCAAGCCATTGTTTGATTTGGGTGTAGTTTGCTTATTTAAGCATAGAATGTCACTCTGTCATTTCACACTTCCCCACCATTCTCTCTGTTGATTACACTTTGTCTGAGACACATGAAACAATTAGTTATTGATAGAGTTTAAGGTTTATGCATAGGGAAAAAACAGGAAAATTTACACGTTAGGGAACATTGCTGTCTCAGCCAAAAAATGAAGGCTGCAAAATCATACAAGAATATTCATCCTGCAAGTATTAGTCCTGGGAATCCAGTGAATTTTTAGAGAAAATTCAGGAAGTACAGCCTTGTCTCTTTGCTGGCAGTGTAAACAGAGGATACCAGTGCTCACTCTGCGCTGGAGACAGTGGTCATGAAAGTGGGCATGAAATGGGGTTTTGTTTGATGGGGACAAATGCTCATCCTGGAGAAAAAAAAAGGGACAGAAACCCACCCAGCTGAGTCAGTCACGTCAAGGTTTTCTCATATTTAGGATGCACATAGGGTGCAAAGAGATTACTGGGTACAGAGGGCATTATTAGCAAGAGGCAGCCCAGGCTGATGCTGATGCTGATGCTGATGCTGATGCTGATGCTGATGCTGAGGTGGCAGCTCCACAGGAAGGTGGCTCCTGGCAGGGTGAACGCTGAGGACGGAGGACACAAACCCCCCGTGTCATTGCGTTGGCCCTTCTGTCCTGTGCACAGCCATGGTGGCCGTCCCCACCCTGGGGAGCTGGCACACAGGTGACACCACGCCAGCAGTGACACCAGTGCTTGCTTTCTCATCTGCCAGCCCTGCAAACCTCCCAGGGATAGAAGATGCAAGCTCAAGCCTACCCTGCTTCTATTACCTGCCTGTGTTTCCAGGCTGCTCTCATTTGCCAGCATCACGCTAAGTGGGGACTCAAAATTAGGGAGGCACAGGTGAGTGCACAGCACCCCTAACAGACCCCTTCCCAGGACTGACAGTCCAACAGTAATTCCTGGAGATGTCCAGGGCAGTCTGGAGCACTGGCTGGGAGATAGAGAGTAGGATGCAGCCCCTCTGCGTTTGCAGTATCACCTTCCTTTTTCCCCAGGCGACGTGATCAGTTAGAACTATAATTATAGGTATGTTGTCATCTGAGCTGTTTGTCAGGAGAGTTATGTATTAACTATGAATTGCCTGGACTGCAGCAATTTCAGGCAAGCCTGAATGCTGCTTGCAGTTATTGCTCTTACATGTGAGTGGTATTTTTAGCATTTATGATTACAAAAATCTTGCGTTTGAGCAAGATCTGAGATAAGATTTTAAGACCCTATTTGTCTAATAGTCTCGCTGGGATGTATTACTGCCTGCAAAACCGTGTGGGATGAGGTTATAAAAAGTGGTCTCCCCGATCAGGAGATGCTCTGGTTTCTGAGTGCAGAGCTGTGAACCGAGGCACAGCTACTGCCAGGCAGACAGATCATTGATGTCACTATTTAATAAAGTGACAGTTGTCCTTCACATGGGATGAATCCTGCACCTACCGACGTGAGGAATGTAACTCCCTCGGCTGGAGAGCTGCAAGGAGAGACCCCTGGGGAGCAGTTAACATCTGCAGGGAGCTGAGTGTCCCCTCCAAATCCCAAACTAGAGGAGACCCTGAGTGGGAAAGGTCCTCCCGGGTGTATGTACTAGTAGGTCAACTGCTTTGCTGGTTTATTCCCCTATGGGATGAGAGAGAATAATTGGGGCTACAATTAGCAACAGAAAGACGTGAGCAAGAAAAGACATCACTATGATGAGCACTCTAAAGTTGGATAATCACTTCAAATTCTGACTCAGTCTGCCAGTTTGGGGTTTGGGTAAGAAATTACCTGGGGCAGGGTAAATTCATATGCCACAGAGAAGGAGGGCAGGTCCTCTCCCCTCACATTGTCTCTCTTACAAATTCAGTGAGTGTATCACTTTGATCACATGCAGATGTTTGCAGGTGCTGGACTGCAGCATCTCAGTTAAAGATGCTAAAAATGGTCCTCTAGAGGGTTGGGGATTTTTTTGGTCTTAAAAATTTTGCAATGCTGCAACCCCTTGATTACTTAGATCCAATTAGGAGAATAAAAAAAGCACAGTTTGAGTGCACCAAAAATCCACAAAATAGAAGTTTGAAAAATCAGTCGATCAAAAAATTCCAACAAAGGTTTTTAAGTCAAAACTGTTTTGTTTTTTTTTTCTGTTGCTCCCAAAACTGATGGAATCTGGGCCTGAGGTCAATGCTGTTATTAATGGGACAGCAGGCTGGCTCTCACAGCAATGCCAGAACCTGATGCTGGATCTGATTCTCATTTAAGGGGGGGTCTCCTCGTGGCAGAGTTTAAAGCATGTATTGAATGATTTTAATGAATTTTTATGGCGCTGGAGAGGTGCAAAGGAACTTGAGTTCATTTGGCATCTAGCGAGCGCAAACGAGATTACACACAAATATCTCCCAATTTCCATGCCATGGAAAGAGGATAACAGTTCTTGTCTCCTTCGCCGGATTGTTAATAAACTTTATTCATTAGTACTTGTAAAATGATTTGAAAAGCACGGATGAAGAATGTCATATAAAATGCGAGGCACTTTTAGCCTGCAGACTTGCAGCTCAAGCAAGTTACTCTGCATGTTTAATGGCTACTTACCCAAACAAGATAATTGATATTTTGAATATCTCTTCGATGTTCTAAATATTGAAAATATCTTGGAACAAAGCCTGTCAGATCCCTGTGAGCAAAGAGAACGCTCTCGAATACCAAGGACTCATAAAGGAATTTAAAAATGTAAATTGATTTCTGGAAGTTCAGGCTACGGGCTTAGTCTGAACGGAGGAGACGGGGGATTTTTACACTTGGTAAATAAATAATAGCTCTCACTGTTTGTAGATTTGAGTCCTGAAGTCGTAGCATTTTATAGGCCACGGAATACAGGGATGGAGACTCACGGAAAGCTTTTGAAGTGGGTGGTTAATTTGTCTGATATGACATGAAAGGTGCTGTCCGTGGCACTCTGTGCCTCTCTGCACCGCCTCTGAAGCTGGCCTGATAGTAACATTGGAAGGAATTAGGAAAAACTGCAGCTGGAGAGAAATGAAGCCAGGCAGGGGCTGCTGTGGTTTGTCCCCACCTCTAGGCAAGGTATTCCTTGGCTTTTCATGTTCAGTAAAGCACAGCACAAGCAAAGCAAGGGACAAGGTTTGTGGATGTAATTATAAGCCCCCAAAACTGGAGAAATAGAAGGGAAAAAGTTATTAGAGAGGCAGAGGGCAGCTCCAGGACTATTGGGAATCTTTCTGGGCATTGGAGTGTGACACACTGACGCTCCACTCCTCACTAGCTGGCTTTGCATGTGCTTTGAAAGAGGTTTCCTGGGACTGGCTTGGCAACAGAAAACCTACTGGTTTTGGGGAAGGACCAAAAGAGAAAAGCTGATCTTTACAGCTGGAATGTACAACTGTATCTTGCTAATACTGAGGAGAGAAGAAAGCATTTCTGTGGTACCAAATCCAGGGAATGGGTTTCCTCCCAGTTGACATTTACACCCGGGGTTGCACTGTGACACCACTTCTTGCCCAGTTGTCACTTGTTTGACTGAAACTCCTCCATT
>VRYO01002734.1:7836200-7841200 GCA_009812075.1 Sialia sialis | reverse complement strand
GCTGGACACAAGGACCTGGCGGGGCGAGAAGCCGGCATCAGCCCTCTGCAAACCCAGCAACCGGAAGAAATTTGGTTCCGGGGGCTTGGGAAGGTGAAGGCGAGCGGGGGCGGCCGAGAATTCCCGGGGCGGGGAGAGGGACAGGGGGGTTCCCTGCCGGGGCTCCCCCACCCTGCAGTTCTGCAGCTCCTCGGCCCGCCCGGGCTGCCCTGGCTCCATCCCCGCGGGAAGACGGCACTGATAGAAGCAGTTTCTTTAGCAGGAGAAACTATATCGCTTTCTCCTCTTTCTCCAAGAAATACCGTGGCACCCGGCCGCAGCCCACCCTCCATCCAGCTCGCCTAACGCAGCGAGCACCGGGGTTCTGCGGGGACACGGGCTCTTTTCCTCCCTCTTCTCCTGGGAGGGGAACCGGAGAGGACGAGGAGTGAATTCCCGGCAGGGGAATCCCGGGGGACACGGGGGAGCGGGTCTGTCCCCACGCTGCCGTGGGTTCCCACGCACGGCCCCGCGGTGACGCGGGTCAGCCCGGCGCGTGTGTGCCTGACACTCGCTGCTTTCTTGCCTTCCTTTTTTTTATTATTATTTTTTTAAGACGTTAAAATGTGTCAAACGCCAAATTTAAATTTCTTTCCAGGTCGAGGAGACGGTGGGGCGAGAGCGAGGGTGGGCAGGCAGGGCCGGGCAGCGGGAGCGGGGCTGCCCTCGGGCTCCGGCCGGAGCTGCCGCTGGAGCTGCCGCCTCCGTCGTCTCTTCTTGCCCGGACTCAACCAGGCCACTTACTCCCGATGCTGGGGCCAGGCTTTGGCCGGCAGCCTGGCCTGAGTTTGCCAGGGGTCCCAAAATACGCGCCAGAGCGGATGGAGGACGGGCTGGTGCTGGTTTTAGCTGCAAGGCTGGTCTCGGTGTGTGCGAGGGGTGAGCCCAGGGCAGGGCTACCCCTCCCTAGCGCTGCACAGCCCAGACCTGCCCCCTCCCCTGCTCCACCAAAGCCAGCTCCGCTGGGGACCGTCCCAACTTTCCCTACAGAAACCAGGGACTGCCTTGCGCTTCCCAAATGTGTCTGGGTGCGTTTCTGCCGGAGCCTCGGAGCATCCCCCGGGCTGTCACAGCACAAACTTCTCCCCCTGCACACCCCATCATCCCCGGCTGCTGCTCGGGCCCGTCCCGAGCTGCCTCGGCTCCATCCCTGCGGGAAGCGGGCACAGCTCCTGCCCCGAGATCCCAGGTCCAGTCCCTGTCCGTGGGTGCCAGCTTCCACTCTGCTTGTTTGTTTGTTTGTTTGTTTGTTTTTAAGACGACGCGGATTTGTTTCTAGAATTGACTCATGGCCCTTTGAAACAAATTGTTATTAACCTTCCCCTTCTGAGCGTTTCATAATCACAGATGTTAGTTTGGAGATGATATCCAAACATCCCAGGGGTACTTTTGATAGCTGCATGGGCGGGGATTGAATGTGGCGGTCGGATATTAAATCAGCGGGATACAGAATTACTTTTTTTTTTTTTTTCCACAAACCCGAGCTGGCTAAATAGTTTCCCACTGTAACTCTGATATGCATTTCACAATCAATGGCGCGGACATTTGCATATATCGTGCCTGGGTGTGGGTTTGTACATCGCGTGTGCCACATCCTGCGTTAACAGGGAGCGGAGGAACACCTTCATTAAACCTCAGTGCTCACATGCTCATTGAACAGAGTTACGGGAAAAATACGCTTAATTAATTACACGGAGAGCCTGGTTGGCGCGAGCAAGTGCACATGTATTTTTGTTCGGCCCCGGAACACTTTCCTACGTTGGTTGCTTTGTTTGATTAGTTACTTTGGATTTTTCCCCTTTTTATTTTTTTTTTAACTGGACTCTGCAGCTCTGGCTAGAGGGGAAGGAGCCTGCCCCGCTAGATGGGGGCGGGAAATCTCAGGGAGAGCTGCCTGCCAGGACAAAAACACTGCCAGCCGTGACTCCAGGGCCAGTCCTGCTTCTGCCCTTGCCCCAGCGCAGCCGAATTTTGGGGGAGGCTGTGGCTCGGCTTCGGGGCTATTGTGGGTTGAGGTTGGGGTTCTGCCTTTTCCAAAACAGAAAGGGCTTGTTGCTTTGCTAAATTTCCAAAAGGACCTTGCGCGGCCGCTCCTCCTGTTAAAATAATTTAAAATTTTTAAACCATCGAGGTCTAATTCAGCTGTGCCGTCCTTCCCGAGCCAGCGGGGAGCCGCTGCCCGGGCGTGGGAGCGTTCTGGACGGCGCACGGGAAGCAGCAGCCGCTCAAAGGCGGCAGCGGAGCGAGTCCCTCCGAACCTGCGCCTCTCCTGCTGCCAGCACTCCCCAAAATACCGCAGCCAGGTGAGAAGTGAGGCAATCGCTGCTCCCACTGAAGGCACGGCTTACCAATGGCAAATATTTTGTGTTCTGGTCGGGATAAAATCCAAGCAGCAGCGAGGTATTATTGTCTGTCCTTGCTCCACAGATTGGACTGGCTTGGAGAAGTTTCGCTAGTATTTTTTTTAACCCAAAACTATATATTCCTGTTGGTGTCACACATCTGTTTTCTGTTCCCAGCAGTTCTTACCAGGCTGGGTAAAGACAGGTGGAAACCCCACTTCTGCCTGCACTCTAGGAGCAGGGCCAAATTTTCTCCTTCTGCAGGTTTAGTGACTTCCTAAAAAAATACAATTAATATCTCCGAGGGTCTTATCCACCCTCGTGTAACACACCCACGGTGCCGCTTTGTACGGTCGGACAATGGAAGCTATTTTTCAAACCAGATTTAGAACTCTTCTGAAGTCCCCACTGCCATCGATTTTCTCCCAAGGGATTAAAAATCACCTGCCTCCATTAATGGAGGTGGACAAAAAATAATTATCTACATATATATCTCAAAAGCAAGCAAACCAGGGAGGCTGGGAAAATAAAACAAGATGGGAAGCAGGAGCCAGCAGTGTCCTGGTAGCATCCCCGCACTCAGCCCAGCTCCTCCGGGCAGGTGATGCCCTTGGTGCACCAACCCAGCGGCAGCTCCGCTCCTGGAGAATTTTGCCCTTTGCAGAATACATCCCAAAGTAGCAGCTTGAAAAAAAAAAATAAAACACAAAATAAAAATTTAAATACACCTTTCCCCCCCACCATTCTCCTTGGTTTTATCTGGGAGCGTGTCCCCTGCATGCAGCAGGAGCGACCCTGAGGGTGAGTGAGGCTCTGCCCTTCCTCCCTCTCCTGCCTGCAGAAAGCTATTTCGGAGCTCTTGTGCCCTTTGTCGCAGCAAGGCGGATGATGGTTTTATTTTTGTCCAGCCTGTCCTAAAATCGTGGTACTATCATTTCCCGGGGCTGCCAAGTATTTTACAGGGTGCCTGGTTTCGTGGCGTGGCGTCGGCAATATTCCATCCCCTCTTCCCGAGCTCCAGGGTTACGTGTTTTTCTAGCAGAGGTTTTCCAAACGCAGCCTGTCAGAGCATCATCACACCACCGGGTATTTAAAGTCTTGAAAAGGTGAAACCTGTTGACAGTACGTGAGATTAAAGAGATTTTTCCTTTCCATTTTCAGCTCCTTTTGAGCAGGAGGAGGAGTGCCCGAGAGGAGCTCGGTGCCGGCTGGCGTTCGTCCTCTCCTTCAGCCTAGAATGAATCCCCCAAAGTTCCCTCATTAAGTCAAAAGGCTGATGAAACGCCTGGCTGCAAAACCACCTCTCTCAAAAATCGCCACGGATTTTAACCCCACCACACACCCCGTAAAGAACTGAAACTACGAAATACTCCTAATTGCAGCTCCAATGTTCGGAAGTGCAGTCTGAAGGCAGGATGATCATTTAGGGATAAATATTCCCGAATAGCTCCGTTGTAATGTCTGAGTGACACGGGTTTGATTTCGTAATAAAGTGGGTTCTTGGGTTGTTGGTTTTTTTTAATTATTATTATTTAATGCAGTCCTCGAGAATCGAAACACACAAAATGCAGCGAGAATGTTCACAATGTTGAGAACACAGTTGTAAATAGAAACATTCATATTTCATCCGATTATAAATATTTGATACTGCAATTGTAAAATGCACATGTTTTATAAAGTGGAGAGAAGAAAAAAAAATCCTTTGCTTTCCTGCTAAAAGGCAAAGTCATTTAATCCTGGCTCCTAAGCAGCTGATGGTTATTCACAGAATTTAAAATTACAGTTTTTATTTTATAGCTGGATTCTTTCCTTCCTTTTTTTTTCTTTTTTTTTCCTTTTTAAAATTTTATACTACTATGTACAGTGTGTATCTATTAGAGCTGCAAAATAAAGAGGTTTTAAGGCAAAGCGAGAAGTTTTTCCCCCCCCCACAATCAGCGTCGCAGGAGAACCCGTTCCTGAGCAGCCGGCCACGCACACCCAGGCCCAGGCGGGACAAATCCCGCTCCGGGACAAACGGGCCCCACGCAGCACAGCGCCTCGAGCCCCCCAAAAACTCCGATTTCAGGGAGGCGTGTGCGTGAGGAAGGGGCGTGCGGGGGGCATCACCCACCCGCACACCGCCACGGAGCGGGGAGCGCGCTGCCGAGGGGAAGCAACAACAAAAACGGGAATTTTGGGGAGGGGAGGGGGGGGCTAAAACGCTCCCAAATGTTTCGGGGAGGTGATGCCGGAGCGGAGCTGGGTGCCATCCCTCGGCTGCTCTCCGCGGAGAGGCAGCGGGGCCGTGGGGGAGCAGCGTCCCGGAGAGGATCCCGCTTTTCCGAGATGGGGATGCCCAAGTTTTCCCAGCAAGCTGGAAGGGCAGGGCTGCTCACCCCGTCTCTACACAGCATCCACGCCTGCATTCCGCATTCACGGGCGCCCGTGGCTCTCGTTGGCGGTGATGAAGGAGCAGAGGCTCAGGGAAGGACCCCGGGCATGTTTCAAGGCGGTGTTTTGAGACTTGTTTCCCTAATGTTACTTAATTTTCTTTTTTATCTTTCTTTTAAAATTAAATTCTCCTCGTCTATCCCCAAAATCAGCCCCGGACACCCCAACTCCAAAAAAAAAAAAAAA
>VRYO01002734.1:7794486-7820515 GCA_009812075.1 Sialia sialis | reverse complement strand
AGGACACACAGATGGAGGGACATAGAGATTGAAGGAAGGAAAGAGGGAGGGAAGGACAGAGTGCCTCTTGCTGTAGCCACTCAGCATGGCCCCTCTCTTCAGCCTGGTGTCCTGGTGCTGCTGCTCAGAGCCTGAATCCCTTTTAGAGATTTTATCATGGGATTAAAAAGCCCTAGATCACCTCTCCTGTCTCCTGGATCCTCCTGCTCAGAGGAGGACTGACCAAACTGGATGTTTCTTGATCCTGCCCACCCAGGAGACATTCAAGGTCAGGTTGGACAGGGCTCTGAGATGATCTGCTGCTCACTGCAAGGGGGTTGGACCTCTAAAAGTGAGTTGGAGTCAGACATCAGAGCGAAATCAGACCTTGTTTCAAAGGCAGGTGATACTGTGTGCAAGCAGCAGAATAATCAGGATAGCTTTATTTTGGAAATATTGGATATTTTCTGTTTCTTTGGTATGAAAACCTGTCCTGCCTCTGTATTCATAACCCAACACCAGAACACCATTACTTTTTCCTATTGGATGTATATGAGCCATTTCCTTTTGATCTACATGCTCGTGGACAACTTCACCATGCCAGTTCAAGGTGTGTCATGCCCTTTACCTTGTAGGTATAATTCTGGTTTTATTTACTACACATTGAAACCAGACTTTTACTTGCTTGGGCACAAGAAAAAGCACTCCAGTTAACTCCCAGTGTTAGAATATTTTACTGGGAACTTGAGTAAAGTCTATGGAATCCCAAGAAAAATAATCCAGGCTTTCCACTCCAGACTTCATTTTAAATCAAGAACACAAAACCAACTATAGGCAGGTTAGTGACTACTAGAAGAAAAAAACTGCACTGATGAGCCTGAAAGGCCCCAAGATTCGTTAACCATAAGACTGAGTTTTTTGTTTTTGTTTTTTTTTTGCCAACTTTCAGTGAAGAAAAGCCTCAAGGAAAAACTTTGCAGTGGGCATGTGTGAGCCATGGCAGCAGTTGCAGAGGTCTGAAGAGATGATCATCCTCTCTGCTGCAAGCCCATCTCCAATTCTGAGCCAGGGTTTATCCCATTACACCACCCCATGAGCTGCCAGCAAAGAGTTTGATGCCTGAAACGGGCTTTTCTTGGGGATGAGAAAGTTTGGTCTGGGGATTTTTGGCAGGTGAAGTGACATGCTACTGCTCTTCTGTTGGTCTGTGACCAACCAGCTCTGTAACCAATTAAATATTTTCACATCCATTTTCCCAGTGAGAAGTAAGGGAAAAGATAGAGTGAAAGACCGACCAGGAAAATATAAACATAAAACTCAGTTTCTTTAACCCACCACCACCTAGTTTAGGCAAAACCATGGCATTGCTGTGACTAATTCCCATGGAATATCCTCACAGCAAGAATCCCACCCATAGGTGAGCCCATGTCTTCCAGAAGTAACCCCCAAAACTATAAAGTCACTGAAACAAGGCAAGTCCGAAGGTTGGTTGGGCTTTTCAAATCCAGAAATCATTTACAGATGAACCTGCATGGCAAGAAACCCACAGGGATTTCTGAGTAATACAGTAAGGGACAGAATTTCCCCTCTTGGTTCAAATAGATCATTCTGTTAAATCAGGTAAATAATTCCTGACAATGGTGGTCTATGAGAGTGGAGTCTGAACCTCCAGCACCTTCAGATTTTTAGCACAAGCTCCTATGTTGTTCACCCAGCATACTGGGATTCCTTCCTTGCATGCCTTTTCTGTGGTTCCTTCCTGATGGAGATATTACCTTCCCTTTCTGTATCAGGAACTGTGGCAGGGATATTTTGTCCTTGAGACGGACACAGCCCATCTAAAGGCTGCTGGCTTTTTTTTTTCTTCTTCTTTTCTTCTTTTAGCAATTTCTCCTTTGGCTGAAGAGACCCTCCCCGAGGCAGGAGAGTTTTTCTTTCTCAGGCATGCCAGGCGTGCTGGTGCTCCCCGGCCTCTCACTGCTCTAATTACTAGCATGAGGACAAAGAGATGAGGAGCCATGAATGGGGTCATCTTTACCTGGGGAAAAAAAATTAATATATCACCTCTGAAAACCCCAGGCCAGGGTGTGAAAGCACGACTTGATGGGCACTGATGGCAGGGCTTGAGTGGCCAAACAGTGGCAGATGCACTGACCCCGGGGCAATGTCTGAGCTCATTTCCCATATAAGCACTAATTTACTGGAGTGAGAAAAGGGTGGGGATGAAAGGCATCCCTAGAATCGTTGCATCCTACAGTAATGAGGAATTTTCCATGCGAAATTCCCAGGTAATGCTAAGAAGCAGGGAGCACCTTGTGGTCTTTGGGAGAGTAAACTAACATGGGATAAAGAATCAGCACATCCCTTCTGCTTCTTCTGTCTGCTCCAAATCCGTGCTGCAGATCCAGGCTGGCCAGAGATGGTCCCAATCTATGCTGGAAATGGAGATTTGGTCTTGTGATTCCAACCCAGTTTTAAGGGAGAAATAAAACCAAGCGGATGAAGATGTAGCTGGGACCACAGCACTAAATATCTACTGGATCATCACCACTCGCTCAGGTCTGTGGAGACTAATGTCCTTGTACTTTCTTTCCAGTTTTTTTATTAAGAAGAAACCTTTTTGCAAAATAATGCTTATTTTTTTGATGAGTTGATTGCTTTCAATGGGAAAGGGCATAGCAGGACACAGAAATCAGAGACTACACGAGGTCAGTCCATCTTGACAGGCTGCTGCCAATTTTGAGCTCAGTCTTTCTCCAAAAACCTAGAAAACTGTGTCAAGCTTGCAGTAATATTTAACCCCCTATGGAAAACACTTGTTCCCACTGCTGCTGTCTTAACTAGGACCAAACTAGGTTTTATAGTTAGTCCTAGCTCCAGCACGGCAAAGGCACTCACTCAAACTGCTGTGAGCATCTTTCCAGGAGGAATGCAGGCAGTGTCCCCTGGCAAAGGGTGCTGATGAGAGGCCAGCTGCAAGTGTCCGTGGGCTGGAGCACGTTGTTCTGAGAAGCAATAACGATGCAGGCACCTTCCCGACAACGCCTTTTATTATTTCAAGGAGCCTGCGTTGTCAGAGCGAAGCAGTTGCCAGTTAATTGCATTGGTGATGGGATCAGAGTCACAGCGAGTCTGGGGCTTTTGCAGCCTTTGCCATTTGAGCAACCAGCGCTGGTTCCATGGAGCTGGCAAGTGAGTGGTGAACAGATGCTCGGGAAAATTGGATCATTTACAAAGTGTTTACAAATACTTCCCACTGGCCCCTGGCCAATTTTGCCATCCTCCCCACTTAGAGAAAACATGCATGTATGTCCCCAGCCGCTGTCCTCCGAGTCCTTTCTGACGGGATTGGTGCTGAAGGCATGGAGGGGGCTTTGCAGGGACTTGTGTCCTCCTCATTACCCCATCCACAAGGAGAAATGCCGCTTTCACAGCCTGGGTGGGGAAGTGGAGGCAGCCACCAGCACTACTGGGTGCAAGGCACATCCCTGGTTTGAAGACATTTTGAAATAAAGATATAGCTAATGGGTAATTATGTGCATTCAACTTAGTAGGAACTGGAGGTATTTCACACTTAGCAGCTACACACAGCAGCTTTGGGTATCCTGACCCAGGGGAACCCCTGAGTGCCAGATAAGAAGGATTTGGAATTTTTAGGGTGATATAAACAGTGATACAAATTATGCAGGGGCACTAAGTACTAGCAAGACGTGGACCTGCTTGAGCAGGTTCAGAGGAGTCGCTGAAGATGCTCTGAGGGCTGGAGCACCTAGTCCTGCAGAGAGTCTGAGACAGCTGGGGTTGTTCACACTGGAGAAAAGAAAGTTCTGGAGAGAACTTGGAGCACCTTGCAGTGCCCTGTGTTTCACACAGCGGGCTTGGCCACCTACTTGCATGAAAGAGCACAGGCAATGTTCAATTTCTGCCTGCTTTCAGGACAGGCACATCCCTGAGCTGATTCCTGGGAAACACTGACAGGGCAGGGCTGTGCTTCTGCCTCCATCCCAGACACGTCCTAGAGCTCATGACAGGTTTGCCCCAGTCACACAATATTTGGTTATGGGTTAAACTTTCTGCAAGGGAGACCAGCGTCCTTCAGGGCTGGGCTGATGCTGCAAGGGAGCTAAGGGGGATAGAAATCATCTCCTTCCTTCAGCTAACTTCTTGGTGATGCTACAGCCTCTCTAAGACAAGCAGCAACACTGGTAATAGTCAGGGTGTGCATTGCAAAGCCTCCAGGAATAAAACTTGCCCCTATGCAGGCACCCAGTGATCCTGCAGTCTTCCAAATGTCTGTTCTTTGAGTCCTTGACCGCTGCTCTGAAGCACAGGCAACTATCATATCCTGCCTTTGTCCCCATCACTCCCTCTCAGACATTTCCTCCAGCTTGCCTTTCTACCTGCCAGCAGCAGCCTGACACAGGTGCCATCAGCTATTAAAACTCCCACTGCAACGGGAAAAAACAAGGTCTTAGGCTGGCCTTGCCCTGCCTGCTTTGTGCATCCCTGCCCGGAGCCCAGCACTGCTGCGACGGCAGAGGGAGCCTGCCAGCCCCGCCGGCTTTAGTCCCACAGCTGCCTTTTAATTTTCATTTTCTAGCAACAGAGAGGCAGACCAGACCCGTCCACCCCCCTCTCCCGGTGGTTTTTCCCTGCCCAGCAAGGCAGGCTCGTGGGTAGCAGCAGGGAAGAGCTTTGCTCTGGCGGCGTGAGAGCAAATCCTGCAGCGCAGTTGCGGTTTGCTCCCCGGTAAGAGGCTTGGAAATATTGATCAGGGCTGGAGAAGAGATGTGCACAGGAGAAAGAGCACAAGATTTGGGGATTTAGAAGTGATATAATTGGATTTCTGAATTAAGCACAGCGAGTGGGAAGGTCAGCAACAAGATGCAGCCATGGGCTCAGGTTTTCTCAGCCTTGCTTGCCTGGGTGTCCAACACGAGAAATCCCAGATGATGCATCCTGGTAAAAGGGTGTGTTGAGCAAATGTTTTTGGGAATATCTTTGCTCAAAAAGGTGGCATTGCTTCCATGTGCATCGTGTCAGGCTGTTTTCCCTGCAGTAGGGTGGCATGGAATGGTGGCTCATCTGGTTGAGGATGGACACTCTTTCTGATGGATGGGAGATGATTTCTGGTTTCCAGGGCTGGCCCATGGCTGCACTTATCAGTGCTTTCTATCACTAAAAACTTTTATAACATTTAAAATGTGCAGATTTTTATCTCTTCTGCTATTTGTTCTTGTAAATACTTAGACACGTCTACTTATATCCTGTATCTCCCCTTAAACAGACCTCAGGGACCACCCTGGTCCTACCTTTACTCCCAAATCCCAAAATCTGTCCCCAGTGCAAGGAACAAGGCCATGCAGCAGAATCTCCACCTGAAGCTGAGAGTCTCCAAAGCATCACCCGGGTTCAGGTGGGAACGTTTAGCTGTTAAAGCCTGTGCTTACATTCAGCTATAGGAAACTTACTGATCTTTTATTTGCATTTAAACATTTTGAAAGACTTGGGAGCCCCCAAGGAACAAAAAGCCTATGTTTTGCAAATTACCCCTTGTAGTTTTCAGGTATGGAAACCTCCCCAGGGGTTTCCCCACTCCTGGGCTGCCTGTGGCCAGCCGATTTACTGGCCATGTTTCCATGGAAACAAAAAATGGATGGGTGAAAAAAGGGGGGAAAAAGTTCTTGTAATAGGTGGCATTTCCCAGTTTGGGAAAAGGGATTTTCCCAGACTGGACTACTTCATTTCCAGGATTTTTTTTTTCCTGGAGAGAAGAAGGAAGGGCACGCCCTGATGTGGAGATGGATGGGCAGCAGCGGCTGCCCGAGCTGCCTGCTGCATTCAGAGCAGCAGCACGGGCATCGAGGCTGTAATGCTGTGATTTATGGCCACTTTGCTGCTACAGAGGTGTCCATTTGGTTAAAAAAAATGTTAAACTCGTTGTTTTTTAACGAGTGGGGCAGGACAGGGGGGCTGCTCCATCCTGGTTGAGCCCACTCAGTGGTGTGAACTTAAGGGATGGTCTCAGCAGCGATAATTCCTCTCTGTGTCTGTTCAGACATTTATTGATGCTTCTTTGCTTTATGGCTCACTATAAAGGCTTCATTAAAAAGCATCTGCAAAGGCTTTGAAGTCCTCGCTGGACATCTTGCACCATCATTGAGAGCAGTCACAGCAACACCATCCTGGGCTGGCACAGACACTCTGAGTTGTGATGAAGATATCAAAGCCAAGGTGTACCACAGCCAGCTCAAAGCAAACCCGAAATTACAGTCTCTGCAGGGAGAAGTGACAGCCCTGCTACAGAGATCAAGGATTTATGGAGATGGGGCAGCCAGATCTCTCTCTTGCATCCTGATAGCTGATGTGACACATCAGGTGTCAGGGTAGCTCCTATTCCTAAGAGGTTAAACAAGTCGTAGATCAGGAGGGGCTGACATGTTGGTCCAGGCGAGGAGTGAATCATTAAGTTGTATTCCCACTGCTGAGACAGGCAGCAGCAGCTCAGCGAGGTTTACGTAGCCTCAGGTGAGCTGTACGACAGGAAAACACACATCTGATGTGAGGGTAGGTGCTCTGAATTGTGAAATGATAATCGGGAGAGATGCTTATTGCTGACTCAGGCAGGGGGTTCTGTTGTGAGGTGCAGGGTTGTGGTTTGGGCTGGGCTTTTCTGGAGGGGTGTGTGCTTATACAATAAATCTGTAAGTGTATTTTTTATAATATTTCAGACTTTTTTTTTTTTTTCCTTCAGGGTTCATTTTTTAATAGGCGGCTTCACTTAAAAACTAACTTTTAAAGTGTCACAAGATGGAGGAAAGAGGATTTCTTGATGGGAATTAGGGCAGCTCTTGGTTCCCTGTAGAGAAGTAAGGTTGGTATCATGTTCAGGGGTCCCAGCAGGAGAAACACTGATGATGGGCTTTGTCTAGCATGGAAAAATGATCTTATTTAGACATCATCAAGGAGAGAGGAGCGATACAGGGAAATTTACACACATATCTATTTACAAACCTATATATATATATAATTGTATAAATATACACATATATACATATATGTGCATATATACATACATATATATAAAAAAATCAGCAAACCCCATTATAGATATACATATACACACATGTATATATATACACACTTACATATACTTGTATAAATATATATACACATATATATTTTATATATATAATACACACACATGTCTATTTACATATATATATATATATTTATATATACATATATTTGTATAAATATACACATATATACATATATGTACATATACACATGCATATATATATATAAAATCAGCAAACCCCATTATATATATACATATATACACATGTATATATATATAAGTACATATACAAATACCTGTATATATATACACATATATATATAATATATTATATATATAATACACACACATATTTACACACCAATATTTATATATACACATACATATATTTGTATAAACAAACACATATATACATATATGTAAATATACATATATATATAATCAGCAAACTTCATTTTATATATATATATATTCATATATACACATGTGTATATATATACAGCTACATATACATATACCTGTACATATATATGCACATATATATTATATATATTATATATATATAATACACACACATATCTATTTACACACCAATATTTATCTTTATACATATATTTGTATAAATAAACACCTATATACATTTATGTAGATATACACATACATATATATAAAAAGTCAGCAAACCCCATTATATATATTTATATATATATATATATATGCACATACATATATACACATATATATACACCTACATATACATATACCTGTATATATACACACATATATATATATGTAATACACACACACAGAAGGCGAGTATTAGCATTTTTACCAGGTGCATACTTGGGGGACACCTCTGTGCTGGGGCTGCTGAGATCCCTGTCCCTCACTGTGGTTATTTGTATTTACCAGAGCTGCCAAATGCTGCCACTCCTCTCCTGCCTTCTTCTTTGCACATCTGGGCTTCCTAACCCCATTTCTCTTCCCACAGCTGCAGTCTATCTGCTTCAGGAATGGGATCAGGAGCTTTTGGGAGTGAATCACAGAAGGAGAAGCATCATCCACCCTAGCATCTCTCGCCTACAAACTTAACCTTGAGGACTGTGGATGTTGGTAAGGTCAAGGGGAGGAATAAAGGTTTCATTTTCCCAGGTCTATTGCTGTCCAGCCCCAGATCCAAGCTGGAATGCTGCTCCAGTGAGGAGGGGCAGGCAGGAACTGCAGCACATATGGCGAGCCCGGCCACACGCTGCTCCAGAGCTGTGAGATACGGAAGCACAAGGGCACTGCCACAGAGAAAATATCAGTTCTGGGCTTTGGCTGGCTCTGGGACTTTCTATTCAGAGCCACAGCGTTACCTGAACTAACGGCTTGTCACAGAGGAGAGGGTTTGTTTACAAACCCTTCTCCAGAGGGAAGGGAATGATGTCAGCTACGGAGGAGGATGGTGACTGCAGCAGCCACCCACGGCAAAAGGCTTGTGGTTTTGGGGTGATTTTAGGAACTGGGATGATGGGAGATGCAGCAGGGGCCCTCAGAGTGTAGGTGTGGATGGAGGGATTACAGGTGACCTCGCCTGTGCTAAGTCCCAGTTTTACTGATTACCAGAGGAGAGGAACAGCCTTGCCCTCCATGTGTCATAGCTGTGATTAATAAAGATAAATGTGGTAAAATGGGTGGGTTGGCTGATCAGGGGATTCTTAGGGGAGGTAGAGGACCTGGAGGATGTAGAGGAGCCCTGGGGAAGAAGGAATGAACCAGTAACAGTGAAACAAGGAAGAGTTGCTGCAGTGAAAGATCTGCTGTGAGGTCAGTCTGGGTCTGATGGAGTCAGAGCTGCTGTTGAGCTGCAGCCACAGCTGAGCTGGGTGAGAGATGTGTTCAGAATCTGCAAACCAATACTGGCAGTCACAGTCCAGCAGGAAACAGCCAGCAGAGTCTGCAGCTGGACCCTGCAGTGGGAGCTTGCTGTAGCAGAGTCAGGATGGCAAAGCTGTAAAGAAGAATAAACTGGGACCCTTTTCATGCTGTTGAGTGAGGGTCTGTGCCTTGGCTCATTTCTACCCCTAAGGAGAGGTCTGCTGAAACACTCTGAGGAGCCTGACGATGCTGTACCACAAAATCGTGCTGTCTTCTGTCTCTTTGATGATGTTCAGAGAATGTCACTTCCTTCTGCTGAACCCAGTCCCTCTCCAACTTCTCATGCTGGGACCCCTGAAACTGCACCCAGCCTTGTTTTTCACTGGGAGCTAGGATCTTCCCTGATTCCCATCAAGAATCCTCTTTCCCCCATCTAGTGGCACACTAAAAGTTAGTTTTCAAGTGAAATAGACTACAATAATTTAAATGTTTTAAAAAAGAAAACAGCCACCTGAAATATTAAAATAATTTAATCTGCTGATAATCCCCATTCCTCCTGCTTGAGAAGCTGTTCCCAGTCTGCAGTTTACCTGTGTAAAGTGAGTTGCCTCTAATTTCATTGCCAGAGCATCAAGAGAAAGTTTCATTATTCTAATTTAGCATGAAAATACATTTAAATAGCATTTCATTTTGCCCTTTCACAGTATTAAGTAACTGCAAGAATCTTTCCAAGAGCAATTGCCCACAGCTTTTTGTGCAAATATTCTCTTTACAAAAGTCTCATGATGATTTGGGAGAAGCAATAGGGGAAGAACATGCTTCAGTGACAGAATAAAGAAGTCTAGTGTAATACTCAATACAGTGTTATTTATCCTGTAGCTAATTACAGTCATAATCTGCTGTATAAGGGAGGCATTTCAATGTCAAATTTCATAAAAGAGATTAACTCTCAAGGAAAGATGAAGCAATGGGGGTCAGGGAGTGTTGTGAGAGCCCACCAGCACTCAGGATCCCTCTGCTGCTCCAGGGGAGCCCTCAGCTCAGCCCCAGCCACACTCTAGGGCACCAGGCAGTCGGTTTGGAACAGATTAATAAATATATTTGGTCAGCTTTTTAATTCATAGAATCATAGAATGGTTTGGGTTGGAAGGTATCTTTTAGCATCATCTAGGCCAAGCTCCCTGCCCTGGGCAAGGACACCTTCCACTGTCCCAGGTGCTCCAAGCCCTGTCCTGCCTGGCCTTGGGCACTTCCAGGGATGGGGCAGCCACAGTTTCTCTGGGCAACCTGTGCCAGGGCCTCAGCACGCTCACAGTACAAGATTTCTTCCAAATATCTCATCTATACCTGTCCTCTTCCAGTTTGAAGCCATTACCCCTTGTCCTTGCCACTCTCCTCATCTTTCTTATAAATCCTCTTTCTTCAAGCATTTAAAGACCTCTCTAAGGTCTCACTGGAGCTGTCTTTTCTCCAGACTGAACAGTCTCAATTCTCTCAGCTTGTTTTCAGAAGAGAGGTGCTCCAGCCCTCTGAGCACCTTTGTGACCCCCTCTGGATTCTCCCTGACAAGCCAATGTCCTTTTGTGCTGGTGACCCCATGTCTGGGTGCAGCACTCCAAAGGGGGGATCTCACAGGACAATCACCTCCCTTGACCTACTGACCATGCTGCTGGTGATGCAGCCCAGGATGTGCTTGGTTTTCTGGGCTGCAGCTGCACATGGCTGGGTCCCTCTGTTTTTCATCCACCGGTGTCCCCAGGTATTTCTCTCAATCTATTCACCCCCAGTGGGTATTGACAGAGGGGATTGCCCTGACCCGGGTGCTGCACCTTGCACTGGGTCTTGTTGGACCTCATGAGGTTTTTGTGGGTTTATTTCTGACATAATTACACCAAAACAGTACAACAGTTTTGAAATGTTTCATCATGCAAAACATGAAATGTTTTCAAAGCATCAGATTGACATCTCTTCCCTGTGGTCAGCAGGGGAGTCACTGGGCAGGTTTACATGAGCAGCTGTTCCTATTCAGTAAAAGCATTTTAAAAAACAGTGTCACAGACCTCCTGCATGAGGACCCTGCTCTGTCCTGAATTTATGAATGTAACATTTATCCAGCTCCCCATCAGGTTACTAAATGATGATCTGCAGGACCAGAATGAATTATCAGGTAATAAATCAAATTGCTTGTCCTGGAAAAGAGGGATTCAGTATCAGACTGGATATTGCTTATGCAGGCAGAGACCAGAAATATTCAGGTAACACCCGTGGTGTTTTCCTGTCACTAATGAGAATGAACTGCATGGTATTGGTTGCCTATCAGGTTTTCCAAGCGGGAAATTTGCTCATAACCTTTCTGACATGTGCCTCCAGAAGCTGAGTGAAGAGGATCTGAGTCCCAATAATGCTGTCTCTGAGAGGGCCTGTTCAATTAAATCTTCCTCAATATGTCAATCACCTGCTAAATGTAACTGCTCTGGGCTTGGGAAGGGCAAATCAACAGGTTTAAATGATCCAGGAAGGGCTGGATCACAGCAGCTGCTGAGTGGCCATGCCACCAAGGGGACACATAGCCCAGGCTGAGACCAAGCCAACACAAATCCAATTTCTGAATGATGGATGTCCCCTGAACTCTAGCACAAAATGAAGCACTTATGTCCTTGGGATGATGTATTTCATTCCAGGAGCCTCAGCAAAGTTTTCAGGTATTGCACCAATTTATTGAGCACTGATACTGCAGTGACCTTGCAGGTGACCTTGGAGAAGAGCAGCAACCCTGTTTGTTGTTTGTGACTGAATTGTAAAAGGCAGCTCACAGCTCCCTTCTGCCGTGGATCTGGCTCTGTGCATTGGGAGCTTGTTGGGATGAGGGAAGTTATGGTTTAGGCATAGGAAACACCAGGTGAGCTGGTCCCTGGGCTGCATGAGGCAGAGGAATAGTGGTGACAATGACAATCCCAACAACAATCATCCAACCAGGGAAAACCTTGTTTATAACACATCTCAGTAATTAAGAAGCATTTGCTCCAAAAGCTTTAATGTGTGCAATTCCAGGCAAGCAAAATTCTTGTGAAATCACAAATTCAAATGCTGTCTGTGCTCTAGAGGGTGAAGCCCTGCCTGTGCTCCCCTGCACCGCCGCATCCCTGGGCTCTACCTAAAAATAAAACCCTAAGCAAAAAAGAACAAGCCCCTGCTGGCAGCCTGGCACGGAGGCAGGGCACAGTCGCTGCCAGGCATGTGGTCTCTTTGTCCTTACAGGTCAAACCTGGAACTGAGTGAAGGATGCCAAGTCTCCAGATCAACACCCGGAGTCACAGCTCCCTCCTGCCTGTCTCCTGCCTGGCAGCCCATGGACCCCTGCCCGGGGCTCAGCCCTGTGACGGCACCAAAGCCCAGCACTGAGGTCAAAACAAGGTCTGAGGGCATCACCCGAGCTGAGAAGTGCTCTCTCACCTTCACACCATCACCAAAGGAAGCAAAACTGGAGCATTTTCTTCACCTCATGGCCCCACAGCATTTTCACCCACATTTGTGGAAGTGTGACATTGCAAGAGCCAGCCCAGGACAAGTGGAACAGGAGCTTGCTTTTGCCAGTGCTCTCCACTGTGCCCCCTTGCTGGTTGCCCAGGGACCTGAGTCTGTTTCCTCAGGAGGATGTGGGAGGGAGGCTGGGCTGGGATCTGATCCCATTTGGATCCCTCTACTTTCCAAAATCCGGGATAAACCACTGCAGTCCCATCTGAAGCACAGCAGAACTAGAAAAGCCTTGTCTGATCTTTCAAAGTGGAAGTCACCTGCTCTCAGGTGATGTTCTTTCAATGTCAGGACCCTGTTTTAAATCCCAGCTAGCACTTGTGTTTTGTTAGCACAGGGAGATAAAAAGGAACTAAACCAAACCCACATAATGCAAGGTTGAAAGAAGAAAAAAAAAAAAAAAAAGCATGTCAAGGTTTCATATCACTCCCAATCATTACATAAACAGAGCATCATTAAAACAACATTCCTGGGAAAGCTACCTCTCCCCCATCCTCTCCCCTGCCCCTGACTCCCAAGGCAAGGAGCTGAGGGGTTACAAATAAAACTCTAAAGGAGAGAAATTTTTATATCAATTCCAGCAATTGGGATTTCTAGTAAGTCTCAAAAAAGGTGTCAAATCTGTCACTCAATGCTTACAGGTTATCCTCTGTGAGCTCAGGCATGAGCCTGGTGTGTTTATTAAACCCATGGCCTGGCAGAGGAAAGGTGCCTGTCTGAATTGCAATAAAGTTGGTTTTCAAAACTCTTTGTCCTGGTTTAGGGAATTACTGAACACCAGGATGAAGTGTTCAAACACACATTCTTGTGTCTTGGTGCCATGCAAATGGCTCTGGTCACTTCAGCAGGACTTAGGGCTCTGGGCTGGCTTTTTCTGGGTGCTATAGCATAGCAAAACAAGGTGTTCCTGTGTCCTTCTCTGGGTATATCTGTCTAGAGGGACAGATGTGAGCTGTGTAAATATAAGTATGTTAGATTAAATTGTGTGGGGCTGGCTCTGCTCTGCAGTGCTCAGTGACAGGACCTGCCCTTCCTTGTGCCCTTTGGGCTGATCTGCCCCAGCCCAGCACTGGCCCTATTGCTTCCCCTGCTCCCAGTGCCACAACCCTTCCTCTTCCCCATCCACACCCAGCTGAGAGACCTGGGAGCAGGAGTTAGTCTCTCTCTCTGGAACATTTTCCCATTTATTTATGTTTCCCTCCTGCACAGGGAGATCCCACCAATCTCTGAAAGCTGTACCAAGTTATTTGCTTGAGCAAGCTGACAGCAGCCTCTGGGCTAAACTTTTGATCCGTCAGTTTTCTGCCACTTCAAAAAGCACCGCTGGCTGCAGGGGTGGGGACAGGACCAGCACAGCTTGCCATGGGCAAGGGGAGCAGCAGAAGAGGGGCTGGATCTCCATCCCCTTGCTTGGCACCAAGCCCCCAGTGTCCAGGTGTGGGTGTCTCTTTCCAAGGGGGGATGCACCACAAAAAGCACACTGAGGTTCTGCTGTCGAAGCAAACCAGAGCTGCAGGGACTTTTTCTTCCCCCAGTGACTCTCTTGTGTGCTTCAGACCACCTCCTTCTGTCCCTCAGACAGGGGAAAAGTAGGAACCTGCAACCTAGTTCTGTCCAGTTTTTCTAGAGCTTGCTGGCAATACCTGTGGCTGACTCTCCTCTTCAGTGAAAGGTGTTTTTCATCGTCTATCATCATCTCATATCCTGAGGCTTTTCCAGGCACTCACAGAAATTCAAAATGATCATACTGATGCCAACATTGTTTCAACATTTACACTTCTGAGACAATTACCTTAAAAATGTGTGACAGGGATAAAACTGCAGGGATGGATCCATGCGCAGAAGGAAGGAGATGGAGTGGATAGCTGAAATTTCCCACCCCAGCTTCTCTAAGATGCACATAGATCATCATGCTGTGAAACTTTGTTCCTTAAATAAATGGAATGAACCAGCACAGATGAAATCATGGGTACTGTGCACAACATTGGTAAAGAAAAGCACATCCATCACCCAGCTGATACTGAGAGGTACATGCTGTAGAGGGACATACAGAACTTGGGTTTGTCTGCTCTGGACTGAACAGTGTCCATCACAGACAAATCTTCTGAGTGGATGTAGTTGGAAGTTTGTGCAGGGTATTCCCAGTGGTACCATTCCTGTTTGTGAGCACCACAGCAACACCAGAAAGTTTTGTTGGAATGAGGCATGGGGGACAAAGACAAAGAAGGAAACTGCCTGGAGATGCTTCTGTCATCTCTGGTCCCTAAAGGGACAGAACTTGGGTTGGCACCTCATAGTGACCCTTGCTCATCATTCTCATTTGAGGCCTTTGAGATGGTCCAGTTCTGAAGCTGTTTCTCAGCCTTTATTTCTACAGACTTTCCCCATTAATATTGCAGAGAAGCAAATGAGAACAGCAGCTCTGTCCACAGCTGGACATCCAACTCCACACTTAAGGGGACAATGAGTCGCCTGATTGTCTGAGACGTGGTGCATCCAAACTCCTCACAGGGTTATAGAAGGAGATCAACATACCTAACAAAAAATGAGCTTTCTCACTGTCTCACTGGAGAATTTTAAGCCAAATTTGGCTGTTCACAGCTGTGCAGGAAAATCTGTAAATCAAGAAGTTACTTCAGGCAAGATTTAAAATGCTCTAATTGCCTTTTGGATTTATGACAAAAGTACCATGAGAGACAAATGGGTTTCAGTACTCCACTGGCATAATTTAGGGAAAAATATAGCTTTTCTTCTGTAATAAGTCATTATTGCATTAGATTTAGTGTTCGCATTTTCCCCATTAATATTGAAGGGCATGTAGTTATAGGACAAAGGGGAATGGCTTTAAACTGGAAAAGGGCAGTTTTAGAATAGATGTTGGAAGGAAATTCTTCACCATCAGGGTGATAAGACACTGGCACAGGTTGTCCAGAGAAGTTGGATGTCCCATCCCTGGAAGTGTTCAAGGACAGGTTGGATGGGGCTCTGAGCCCCCTGCACTAGTGGGAGGTGTCCCTGCCATGGAAGGGGGCTGGAATCAGATGATCTTTAAGGTCCCTTCCAACACAAACCCTTCTGTGTTTCCATGAGATTAATCCCAGCTCAAGTATTTAGCTTCCTCTGCTGGGTATTTTATTCTTCTACAATTTTTTGGAGTATTATAAAGCCACTTAAATAAGTGCACATAAATTATGGAAACAGCTGTATGAACTACAGGGGACACTAAATTCAGGCTATTACAGAAATTTTCTATTCTATGCCTGGATGTAAATTACTGGCCTCATATGAGTTGAGTTATGGGGCAAATGCTCACAACTCTAATTTCCTAAAATCCCTGTCTTGGGGAAAAAAAAATTAAAAAAAAAATTATCATAAATATAAACAAATAAGGATCAGCCCTGGTCATGGGAGTGCACAAATTCATTTGCTGCATTAACCTTGTCTCCAAAATATGCTCAGCAAGGAACTGTGCTCTGGAAATGGGAAAGAATGAAACTGGATATTATTCCTTCTGGAAATAAGAGCAATGGGGAGAGATTACTTTTACCTATTTAGAAAGAAGACCATGACATTTCTGTACAGGTTTTGATGGCTCTTCAAAAAAGTCATGTTGTTGGGTGGTCTGATTTGTATTCCCTGCATTGATGTGTATTGCATTTGGCTCCAACAGCAACCGTGAAGTTGCTGGGGGATGGGTCTTTTTCTTAAAGATAATTTCTTTTTTCAAATATTCTTGAAGTGCAGCTTGTATTAAACTGGGTAATAATTAGATAGTGAAAATGCTTCTATCTAATGCTTAGATTATTACAAGTGCCTGAGGCGATTCTTCGAGGTTTATAACAGACATAGAAATCAATGTTTAATGTCAAAAGTGATCCTGGAAGGTGTTTATTGAGAGTTATTTTTTAATATAAAGTGTAAAGATTAAAAAAATGCTTTTATTCTTAGTTCTACTTGTAGTGGGGACTGGGGGAAAGGTGTGGTATCATCAGGGAGAAGTATTACCATAAAATCTGGTGTCAAGCCTTCTTTCAAGCTTCTTGATCCAAAACACCAGTTAAAACCAACCAAGTCAGTGTATTTAAAGTCAATACCCTCCTGTTTGTTTTTACATGACACTAATTTCTTAGAGCTGCTATAGACCAGCATTAGACACTTTCACCAGTGAAGCTTCATTACTGAGCCCAGTAAGGATCTGTCCTTTTGAGAGAAACTTTTGACAGGTTTGGGCTTAACATCCATTAAAAAATCTTGTTGTCCAGCATAGTATGAAGACTGTTTTCCTGCTGCTAGAATAATACACTCAAGAGCAGCTGGGACAGCTCCTTCAGCATCCTCTGCCACTCTTCACTCTGCTGTTTCACCCTTCACCCTCCTCTTCCACCCTCCCCTGGGTTGGCAGAGACCTTAAAGATCATCCAGGTCCAACCCCTGCCATGGTCAGGGATGTCTTGCACAGGACCAGGCTGCTCAGAGGACAATCAGATGGATCACATAGATGGGAACCATCCACCCCAGGCTGTCTGCTTGAGGGCATGAAGCTAATAGCTGCCCATTTCCTGTAGTTCCCAGGTGACACCCTAAGGATTTGTTTCATCCCGCTGTCCTGCACCAGCATCACAAGCACACATGAAGTCACTTACACTGGAGACAGCTTCAGCTAAGTGGGGTAATCCCACTTCCCAATGTCCAAACGATTTAATAGAGATGAAACCCAAGAGACATTACTGAAATGAGATAAATCTGGGCAGAAATGATTGCAACAGCGTTTGGGGAATGGAAAAACAGCTTATACCCTGGCAGATACAGGGTCGAGAGAAAGATGCAGTTCTCTGGAGAAGCCTGGGTAGGAAAAAAGTGAATGATGGCTCCACAAGGCATCAGTGCTTGCTTGGACCCCATCCTGAAAGTGCTGTACCTGTCTTGTAAGGGGCAGCTCTGGATGCAGGTGACTTCCTTGGGGGTTGTAGGAGTGGCATGGACACACTGGATCCTGGGTGCTTTCCCAACACTTTCACCAGGCTGAGGGGAGACTGGGAATGGAGCTCACCCCTTCAGGGGGACTTTCAGGGCACACTCTCCTGTAGCATTCCCAGCTGTGCCCAAAAACTGAGGAGTTATCTTCTTGAGGAGATTTTGAGTAGGGATTTTGTGCCCTAGGAGCATCCACCTCTGTCCATGGCTGTTAGGGCAGCCCGAGGGACAGATCTGGGTGTGACATTTGCAGTCTCCATCCCCACACCTGGGCGAGGTGTCCCAGCTGTCTGCTCACATCCAAGCCACATCAGCAGCCCCAGCTCAACCAGGTGAGGGAAAGGCTTTGCAGGCATGGTGGCTGTAAGTCAAGGAATGCCGTTTGTCACAGCTGGGAGGGTAGAGGAGGTTGTGTTAGAGCTGGGAAGGCAGAGGAGGTGCATTGCACCCTCGTTTTCCTTCAGATCTGAAAGGTGCAGACCCCGAAGGCTCACTGCTGTGTGCAATTGCTCCAAGCAATCGAATGAAAAATAGCATTTCTCCCCACACCCTTTGCCTCATTCAAATGCTTCACTAAGGATAAGCAATAACTGCCACTACAGCAGTGTTTTCAGCACAGTGGGAAGATTTCAAGCTCTCCTCAAGGCAATGAAGTCCAAAAAGTATGCGATTATGAGAGTATTTCCTACCTGCCTTTTCCCAATACATTGCCGTGCACTATGCAAACAGAGCTAAGTGTGATTTGGGCTCCAGATATCAGCAAAAGCATACAATGGAGAGATTAGAAAACCTCCTGGTGGAAGACATCAAGTTAGGTTTAAAAAATGAGAAAATGTTCGAGGAAGGATGGAGTTTAAGATGATTATAGAAAACCCAGAAATTCGTGATGGAGGTGTAAATCTCCAGGTGTAAATTAGCACAACCTTGTGGATGCTTCTGTTTGCATTAGCCAGGGGTCTGCTCCCACGTGTTTGATCAAACATGGCTCAGTACAGGGGAATAAGAAGGGGCAGAGAACAACTTCCTCCTCTGAGGGAGATCTGGAATGCAAAATATGTCTAAAATAATACACTATCCAAGTAGTCTTTCAACCTTTCCCAAAGGAAAAATACACTTCTCTACAAGGAAAAAGCCACATATCTCTCTACAGCCCCAGGAAAAGAATGAGGTCACATCTTTCACTAATGCTGAAAGAGAAGGATTTTTTTTTTTGGCGCAGCATTTCATCCCCTTCTAGTAACTTGCCTCACTGCGGTGATATCCTGGTATTTATCTTACTTTGGGCTTCTTATAAAAAAAAATTCCAATTCTCCTCAATCTAAAGGGCTAAATCCTGCATCACCAAGGCAATGCTGCTATTATGGAGGAAATGGGTTTGCCTCTTGCTTCCATCAGTGTGAGTTGGGAGCAATTCTCCCCAAGTTAAAAGGTGAAAGCTGTCCCACTGACTCCGGCTGCAGAAAGGTTTCTTGCCTGGGAATGAGGGAAAAGAAGCCAACTTCATAAACCAGATTTTGGTCTCTTTACACAAGGACAATTTGCAATAAACCCTGTGGCTAACATGAAGTTATTGCAGATTTGCACTGGCATGAATGAGGTCAGAAACCAGCCCGGGGTGGCTGGGATAAGGCGGCACAGAAGTGTCGGAGCAGAGAAATTTGGAGTTTGGCTTTCTGCAGCCCCTAAATGATCTCAGTGCGGTGACACCCTGCCTTCAATGTATTTTGGGTCAAATTGATGAGTGTCATGGCTCAGGACCAGGCACACCTGACATGGAGAGAGCCACGTGGAGCTTGTTGGAGCAACCGTGTGCTAATTAGCACTGTCTGCTCAATGAATTTAGCTTCAACTGCTCACAGAGTGTCTGCAGCTAGATTGGGATTTCCTCAAATTGATTTGTAGTTTGAGGTTACTCAATTAATTTTTCTTTCTTTTTTTTCTTTTCCTTTTTTTTTTTTTCTTTTATTTTTGCTCTTTCTTAATCGCACAAGTGTTTGAGTCGTCGGATCTGCCCCTCCTTGCTTCAAAAGGTGCCAGAGATCCCCAGCTGGGTGCCCTGTCCAGCATCACAGCCCTGACTGGGCCACCAGTGGGCCAAACCTCCCAAGATTCACCCTCCATTAGGAAGGAGGTTACAAATAAGCAGGATGGAGGAAATTCAACCCTTTTTTTTCCCTTTTCTGGGCCACACAAGCCTTGCCCAAGGCATTATTCATAGAAAAAATTAGGCTGCTGCAAGATTCACTGGCGGGGTGCAGAATTTAAATAGAATTTTTTCTTGTCCCAGTTACACAAAGTCAGCCTGATTGTCCCATTCCCTATGCTGGTGTAAAATGGAAATAATTCCAGTCCTGAGGCTGGGATTTGCAGCTCACTGGAGGGACAGATAGCACAGGAGGCATCACACAGCAGCTGCTCCAGGCAGCAACTCTCAGTCCTGGCAAGTTGGGTCATAGAATCGTTGAATGGTTCAGGTTGGGACCTTAAAAATCGACTGGCTCCAACGCCCTGCCATGAACAGGGACACCTTCCACCATCCCAGGTTGCTCAAAGCCCCATCCAGCCTGGCCTGGAACACTTCCAGGGATGGGGCAGCCACAGCTTCTCTGGGCAACCTGTGCCAATGTCTCACCACTCTGATAGTGAAGAATTTATTTATAATACCCAATCTAAACCTGTTCTCTTTTGGTTTAAAGCCATTCCTCCTTGTCCTATCACTTTCTGTCCTTGTACAAAGGTCCTCTCTTTGTGAGCAGCACTTCCCATCTGATGTGAAAACTGACATGGATGCAATTGAAATTTAATTTTTTCAAGCATTTTTTGTGGCCTAGCTTTGAGTACCAGCATGTTTGGAGGCAGAGAATGCAGAAGGTGTAGTATGAGTGAGTGCAGCAGAGTTGTGACCCTGCATGGGTAATGTTTTATGGTGCTCACCTCCCACCACTACCAATACAGAGCAACCAAAGGACCCACTTACCCTTCCAGTCATTCAAATCTCTCACTACTTTGAGTTTCATACATCAGAATCATTGCTCTGTAGTGGCAGTTTTGTGACAGGCACATCTGGCTGATTCAGGGAAGTGGTGCTGTCCCAAAACAAATGGTGTTCTCTTAGGAATGGTCTGATTCTGGGAAAAGCTGAGCCCAGTGACATAAAGAGCTGAACCCTGCAAGGTGATGTGAAACTTTGCTGCTGCTGCTGCTGCTGCTGCTGAGCTCTGACCACTTTTTCCAGCACTCAAAGTCAGCCATCTGCTGGGGGGAATATCTGGTGCATCCTGCATTCAATGAACTTCCCTTTCTCCTTAGGATTGTTCTCCAAAACACTGAAATACCCTGGAAATGGTGCCAGACATTACTTGTAGTATGGTTCATCATTTGTGGACTTAAAAATCACCAACACAAATGCTTCTGTAACGTTATGGGGTTTTCATGAGCAATATGTTTGTTCTGGTTTCTGTTCAGCTTTGCAGAGAGTGGGGAAGAGCCCAGGGCTGTTACTCTCTGCCTGTGGCTCTTCCAAGAGGGAGCTCAGACCCACAGCCAGGCTTCCCTCCTCTTGACTTGAGATTTGCAATCAGAGCAATTCCACTGGCTTCAGAGAGCTGCTTCTCATTTCCAAACATATGCTTAGGAATATAATCAGGCTTACAAATCTCCACTGACGGCAAAGCCGAGTGCCAGCTTCCCTTAACAAGTAATGCAAAACACTGCTGGGGGGGCTGAGCAGCCCAAGCCTGCTACCCAAAGCTCAGCAAACCCCAAAACGAGCACAGTCACGGACTCCTCCTTGGAAATTAACATTTTATGAGCAGGATTGGAAATGTGTGAGTGCTTTGGTACTGTGAGAACATGATGTACCTGCAGAAAGGTGGTCTCTGCTATTGTGGCATTGCTGTGCTGCCCATGGGATAGAGGTGGGCATAGGGCAGGAGGGTCTCTGCAAATAACCCAGCCTGAGGGAGAAATAGTGTAATAGTGTGGCCTTCACACTAAGTACAACTCATTGATGGTGAGGCTTTCTCCCACCCAGCCCTGAGCAGCTCCAGGTGTCAGCAAACGATTCTCTGTGTCATCCCCCCACAGGAGAAGCAGATGCAGAAATAAACACCTCACACTGCTCAACATCATGGTGCTCCAGACACATCTCTGCTGATGGGAATCATGGTGGCTGTCAGTAAACTGATTCATCTGCTGCCTGGCTGCTGCTGGAGCTGGAAGGAACAAACTTTTGTCTAAGCTGCAGAAACGCTGGGCAGCATTTAGCTCAGTGTCTCCACGTTGGGTCTATGTGTGAGTCAAGCAGAGGTGAGATTAGCAGGGACTGGTGCCACTGGGAGGGTGTCTGGGTCACTCATGTGGTGATGGTAGATGCCACCAAGAGCCTACAACAGAGCAATGCCTTTCTGCACCAGCAGCTGCAGGTCAAGGAGGGCTTCATATGGGCAACACCGAGCCAGGCTCATGCAGCTGCTCGCATCTAGACACCAGAATTTTCAGGTCCAGTCTTCTGCCAGTTGTCTTCTGCCCATGTTGCTCCTCAGAAAACTGTTCTGACCATTTCTTACCTCTCTGAGTATTTCTCCCTTTAATGCATGGCCACTGTTCCCAGCCTCCCTGGTGGTGCAGCTCCAGAACAACAACTAGTTCCCATCTTATTCAAAATTCACAAATGGAAATGTTAAGTCATCCATGTGAACCTTGGGAGCAATGAAGAGGTTCTGCTCTGTGCAAAGCTTCAAGGAAAAATTCAAACCCTCCAGGACCATTGGTGGACATTCATTCAGTCGAGGCTCGCTGAGGTGGGTGCAGCACTAAATTCAGCACAGCACCACACAAAACCTGTGACAGAGCTGCCAAAATCCATGCCAGCTCTCTGGATAGCTGCTCCCTGGCTGTACTGGCACCTGCATGAGGCCAAGCACATCAGCACCTCCAAAAGCAGCAGCACTGGCAGTGCCAGGGTTGGGCTGGGTGACAACACAACCCACCACTGCCTTGGGACACCCAGGCCCACCCAGCCCTACTGTACATCCCTGCCGGTGTCTCTCTCTGCCCCTCTGCTCTGCGGAGGAAAATGGAACTTGCCTTTTGTCTGGCAGGGGTCAGACAGAGCCGGTTTGTTCGATAAAGCTTTAACGCTTTGTGAACACGCAGAAAAGCTCAACCCGGGGCCCTTTGACAATCTCCATTGTTTTGCTAAAAAAAAAAAAAAAAAAGGGGGAAAAAAAAAGGAAGGGAAAAAAAAAAAAGAAAGGCTGGTTCGATTTAAAACACCAAGTTCATGGCATTTCAAAGAGAAATGATACACAGCGTATGGATTTGTGTGATACGGGGAGATAAAGCTAGGAATAAAATGCCAGGCAGGAGCATTACAAATGCTGCTCTCGGGGGTGAGCCTGGTATTTTGCCATCTGATTATTTTAAGTGGTTTCTGTCTCTGCAGCAAAATCTCTGGCATTAGTTTCACATCCCAACTCAGCGTTCGGGGCAAAGTCTGGGGAAGGAAAAGGTGTGAAAAAAGATGAAAGAATAAGTGATACTTTTGCCCTAATGTCTGTCGTGCCTGAGAAATGGCACGTAGATGTGAGTACAGTCCACTTCAGCCACACTGGGGTTCATTGTCTGCAAAATTCATAAGCCACGTAATGCATCAGTTGCCAAGCAAAGCTGGGATATGGGAACCCTCCCTACAGTTTATCTAAGGACTAAAATAAAATAAAATTAAAGAAAAAAGAGGACTCCTGAAAGAACCGTATGAGCTGGCACGGAGGTCAGTTGGTTGAATATTTCATTTATTGAACGTGCGGTTGCCAAAATAAATAACTCGGGCAGGAAAGCAGTAGTCAGGAAATTGAATGTGTTTTTTTTGTCTCTGGCAAAGTTTCCCTTGAGTGATTTCCTTTGGAGGCTGCTGCTGCCCGCGGAGCGCATCCCGCTCCTCCGGCTGCGGCGGCACCGGCGGCGCGCTCCTCCCAGCCAGCCTCCACCAGGACAACAAAAATGTGGCGTTTCACTGTCCTCATAATGCACAGAGGAAATAGGATTAGGTCCAAATAGCAGCAAGGTAAGTAGGATTAATGGCTGGCTTAAATAAACTCTGCCGTTCCTTACAAGGCTGCTGGATATTGTTTGCGCCTGGCTGTGCTGCGTGCCAGGCAGCGCGTTGCTGTGCCCACGAGGTGCACGTGGAGATAAGGTTGGGGGGTACATTGGGAATTTAGACCACTTTGCGGATTTTTTTTCCCTTTTATTTTTAATAAGAAGCCCGACTTTTGCCGTTGTGGGACTATGAACCCCCCCAGCGGGAGAGAGAGGGGAGAGAAGGATGGAAGGGTGAAGGGTTGAAAGGATGGAGACAGGGAAGGATGGAGGGATGGGGAGAAGGAGGGATGGAAGGATGGAGGGGTGAAGGGATGCAGTCTTTGTGAACGCCTCTTGCCCCCTGGCGTCCCCTCGCTGCAAGGACAGCCGGGGATGCCGGGGGGAGCGGGGAGGGAGGCGACACCGGGCAGGGGGCCGGCGACACGGGGCGAGGTGGCCACGGGCCGTCTCTGCCTCTCATCGCCTCTTTCCCCAAAACCCCAACCAAGAAATGTAGCCAAACTGACTCGAGCGACACCCCCGAGCAAAAGTTGTTTCTCCCTCCCTTTCTAAAAATAAAGATCCTGCCCAGTTCCTCAAAGGCAGTTTGAAGGGCAGTTTGAAGGAAAAAAAACCCAACAACAACAACAACAACAACAACAACAAAAAAACCAAACAAAAAAAAATAAACTGCAAAAAATTTAAAGAGCTGGTTGCTGGGAAGGGAATGTGGTGACATTTTTGGCATTTCTATCCTCTTTTGCATAGTCTCAGTTTCAGCTGGCAGACCAGGAGCTATGTGGTTGCCTCCATTAAATCTGTTTCTCATTGCAGGCTGACAAGATTTTAAGAAAGGTTCCTAATGACCGATACAGGTTGGCATCGCAGCCGAGTTTTGTAATTAAACGTTACTGAGCAGCGGCAGGAGCTGGGGATAAATGTCAAGGCGCTTTTTTCTTTCTTTCTTTCCTTTTTTTTTCTTTTTTTTTTCGCGATTTTCGGAGGAGAGTCTGGATATGTCACATGGAAATTGCAACTGCCAAAACAATCTACCAGGAGCATATCAATAAAAGTAACTTCCACATACTCCTCCAGCGAGCCAAGGAAATGACACTTAGTGGCTGTCGATGCTGAGGATCTCCCAAATCCCTCCAAAAGCTGCAATTATCAATGGCCCCGGCAAATGTCCCGTCCCGCTGCGGCAGGACCTGGCACGCTCGATACAGCCCGAACTCGTTAAATTGAATTTTACCGAGAAATGATGCTCGGTTGGCAAATTGACAGTAGGGAAATAGAAGAGGAAAAAGGAGAAGGATAAATGAGGGTGTTTTCGTGTGCGGGGGGAGAAGCGTCAGGGCAGGAGAGCTGTGGTGACAGAGAGGTGCGGGCACTGCAGTGGGATGCTCGGGAGGATGCTCGGGTGGGGGATGCCAAGCCCTGCCCCTGCCACCCAAACCCGCCGTGCTCTGCCGAGCTGGGACCAGACCCAGCCAGACAACTTGCCTGGTGCTTGCCTTCCGTCTCCCTTTCGACTTTCTTGCCTTTTCTTTTTCTTTTTTATTCCCCTTCCCTTCCCATTTCCCATTCCCCATTCCCTATTCCCAGTTTTCCATTCCCCATTCCCCATTCCCCATTCCCCATTCCCCATTCCCCATTGTTTCCCATTCCCCATTCCCCATTATTTCCCATTCCCCATTCCCCATTCCCCATTGTTTCCCATTCCCCATTCCCCATTCCCTCTGCAGTTCCCGCTGTCCCCGTTCCCTGCTCACCGCCCGTATTCCCGCAGGAATTTCTCTCCCGTGGCAGCCGCGCATTTTCCGCCGCTCCCCGCGCCGGTGGCCGCGCTGCTGCCGGGACTCTCCCGGCCCCGGGATGGCCCCAAAACCTGGGTTAATTTATTTAGAAGGGCATTAAAGCATCTCCTGCGGCCAGGCCAGCGCGGGTTCATCCATATGCATGCGGAAAGTTTCGCGGCGGCACAGCCCGTTGGCGGGGGGAGGGCGCAAATTGCCAAGTTAAATATTTGTTTTTAATTTTCTGGCTCAAAAATTTTAACTAAGAGGCAGGATCCCGGCCGCTCTAATGTGCTTGCATAAATGGCTTTGTTATTAGTACTTTCCTGCTAAAACAGCATTGGCTGCAGAGTTGGGGATGCGGGCAGGCTCTGCCATCTCGCACGGAAAAACCGAGCGCACACACCGCGGCCGCGCAGAATTAACCAGTCCCGGCCCTCCGACCAGCTTTTAATTAGATTTCCTCATTATACACATGTTTAAAGGACAAAATTGAGTGTTTATGGAGGGAGATTTCCTCGAGAGTCTGGTTGATTAAACGTATTTACAATAACTCCTCTGGTTAAATATTGTCACATTTTAGGGAACGGTTTAATGAAAGTGTGATTTTAAGACAGGAAAAAGTTGCAGAGAATGGCGGGCTCCAGCCTACCCCGAGGCTTGGATTTTATTCTATTATTCATTATATACCATACCATACCATACCATACCATACCATACC
>VRYO01002734.1:7752425-7793486 GCA_009812075.1 Sialia sialis | reverse complement strand
GGGGCACAGAAATTCCTCCAAATTCCCACCCCCCGACACTGCTCACTCTGCTGTGACATCCCAAACGTGCTATGATATCCCACCAGTTAATTTTTTTGTAATTTCCCCTCTAGGTGTATAGTTTTATCATGGAGAAGACCTTTTACCTCCTTTTTTTCCTCTTTTTTTTTTTTCTTTTTTTGGATGAGGAATGCTCCATCTGAGAACACATCTCTCTTTTTGTCTTGCTTATTAGATATAATTTAACATAAACCGCCTGTTATAATTACTAATTATACAAGGGATCCCTTGTTTTTGCAAGCTACTAACAGGATTAGCTAACAAGAGCTAGATTTCAAATTAACCATAAACATTACGCTGGAATTTCATTTCATTGCACTGGAGAGGAGGGGAGGTGTGGATTTGGGGATGAGGGCAGGGAATGGTTCTGGGAGCCTTTTGCCCAGAATCACTTTCCTCTTGCCCAGGCTGTCCACACTGCAGCAGCACTGCCCTTGCAAAGCCTGTAAAGGCTTAATTTTAATTATTAAAAAATATTAAAAAGGACCAAATGGAAAAAAATCCCTCTTGAAGTGTTTTCTTGGGAGGGTTGGAGTGCCCTGATCCATCCTGGGGCAGAGCAGCAGCTCAGCCTTCTGCCCATTGCCTTCTGCCTGCCACAGGAAATGGAGGGCTATAAAAAAAACCTATTACAGATGAGTTAATTAATGGTAATTGGAAAAGGGACCTCCCCTACGTAAAATCATCTTTCGCCACAAAAGAGCATTTAAAAATAATCTGAGGGAAAAAAAAAACCAAAACCCACCACAAAAACCTCAACACCATAATGAAGCTTTTGAGTCCAAGACCTCGTGTTTCCAGTGCCGAGGAGAGCAGGGAGGAGGGAACTGCCAAACCAAACCCCTGCAAGGGAGCTGCTCTCCCATGAACTCTGCCTGCCGGGAGCCTCAGCTTCCTTCCACATGGAAAACAGCTTTTCCTGGGAAAGGGGGACTCTCCGGGGCTCAGCCCCGAGCGCAGGCTGCTGGGGACACTGCTGCAGGGCAGGGGTTCCTCTCCTTCTGCCACAGCCTCTGCTCCTCTCTGCTTTCCATCCTTCCACCAGAGCTTCAACTCCTTAGGCCTGGCGGAAAGTAAATCCTTTTAATGAGTCAAATAATTTTGGACACAAGAAATTTTCCCCCCCTCTCCTTTGTAATTAGAGCTGGCCGCATGTCTAAAATGATCTGCTTTCCAGAGGGAAACAATAATTGAATTGTTGGGTGTCTCCTGAGCTTTGCAGGGCTCCGGGAAGGCTGCGAGGGAAGCTGAGCCATTCTCTTGTTAGTGCCTGCAATGAGAGCGAGACACCCTAGAATTCAATTACGCGGCTCCTCCAGGAACTGGTATAATTATAACGTCAAGTTGTTTTTTAAAATTTCATAATTATGCTTTAGGATCCTTGTGTGGATGTTTGGGAATGCGCCTGCCCAGCCCCAGCCCCCCCACCCCCCCCTCCTTTGCTTCAGCCTCTTCTCTTCCTGTGCTTCAGTGGCATTCCTCTCTCCCTGCACCCAAGGGTGCCTGGGTGCTGTCCCTCTCCATCCCTGTCCTGTCAGCCCTCCTGTGCTCTGTGTCACTGGACAGCCCTCCCGAGTGCCAGGGCCATGCCACACGGTGTCACTGGGCTGGTGACACATCCCTGTGCCAGGTCTGCTGCAATTGCCATGCACAGGTATTCCAGAGCACCAGGGAGAAGTAGATTGTGAAGGGACAGGTGTCCAAAGCCCTCCCTTCAGTGGCACCAGGGGGTGAGATTTGGTGCTGATGATTTGGGGCATGCCAGGTGCTGCTGGGGACTTTAGGAGCGTGGTGCCACATAAGAGCTCTGCCTGTGATCAGGTTGGCATTTCACCTACACCAATGAAAATGTAAAACCCTGAAAAACCTTCCCATTCCTTTTGCACGTGGGAATTAAAAGCTTGGAAGGGCTTGACACGCTGCTGGCAGTGCCATGCAAGCTTGGCCTGGGAGCAGCATTATGTTTGGAGGGTGGTTGAGTTACTTTTAAGCTCTTTTTAGAAAAGTGGCTCAGACTTTTACACTCCTGCTGAAATGAGAGAGCTGTGAAGATGTTGTGCTGCAGAGCTCTGGTTCAGTGCTGCTTGTGCCCCCTGCCCTCAGCATGCCCCTGTTCCAGACCCAGCGTGTCCTGATGGAAAGTGGCTGCCCAGGACTCATTTGTGCAGAAACCAGCCCTGGACTGGTACGTGTCAGGTACTCTGCTGGCTGGAGATCTGGCTGTGCAGTCCTGTTTGGGGTGTTAAGTGAAGGAGATTCTTCTGCAAGACGAGAGACTGAGAACTTGCAGAATGGCAGAAGAGCAAGAAAAGCAAATGGAAGGAGTGTGGAAGAATCATGACCATTATGAGCGGCTTCTACGAGGAAAGGGTGAGCAGGAAATGGTGAGTAGAAAAGCTAAACCCAGTCAGACTTAGTGCACAGGTATTGCACCACAATCTGGTGTGTGATAAAATCCCAGCATCCTACTGTCAGAGGGATCTGTGGTATCCTGGCTTGGTTCTCTTTACCAAAGCTGAATGAGACCCAAGTAGGTCCCAGAGTTCCATCCAGCCCGATTTCCAGTGTCAAATCATGAGAAGGGTCGTACAGGCTGCGGTGTGGGCTCATTTTGCAGGGCTCCTGGACAAGGCATCCCCAGGGGCTTGCACAGAGGACTCTGCTGTGAGTTGGCCACGTCCTTTTTCTGTAGAGAGAGAAATTGCCCTTGTCTCTAGCTCCCTGTATCCAGCAAGGAGTTGCAAAGCACAGCAGGAACAAGGAACAGCACCCTGGTTTTCCTCCCTCCTGCCCCACAGCCATTGCCAGGAAAGCCTGACAGCCTCAGGGGAAAAGCTGGTTTATCAAATGAGTCCTGGAGAGCACCCAGCAGCACCAAGACAGGTGCCACCAGAATAACCTTATTTTGACAGTGCACCTTGCACTTGGCTGCTGAAAACAGCTTCTGAACTCGGAGCCAGGCCCTGAGGAGGCTGGTGCACATCTCTGCCTTTGTGGACACACATTGCTGTCTGGCCAAGGAGCAGAAGATGAAGAGCTTGTCTTGATATTTGCAGGTCAGGGTCCCCTGTAACAGTTGTGGCACTGGGACAGGAGAGCAGGGAGGAATACACAATGATTGTGCTCATTTCAGACTGGGAATAGATTTGCTTTTCATTCTCTCAGACAAGCAATTAGAGCTGTCTCCCCAAGCAGTTCCCACCCAGCAAGGAGTTCCAAAATATGAAAATTCTTTCCTTTCATATTATTTTCCAGATGTTCAGTCTTCGCTTCCCTTTATTAATGCTTCTTTTGCCAGGGTGATTCATTTAACAATTAGCTCAGGCATAGGGTGTAGCAGCTGTTACAGATATTACCTGTGCCTCTAAGGCAAAGCTTCTTACTGCAGCTTTTTATCCATCTCTCCTTTCCTTCCAGGCCTTTAATAACTTGTAAGAATATCTTTAAATTAGTGGGAAGCTCTGATTCCTCAACCAGGTCAACAGATGGCTCACTTGGACCTACCTTCAATTAAGCAGGTGGAACATGCCCAAGGAGCAGGCAGACAAATGCAGCTGTTCTTTCCCCAAATCCCACTGCAGATCTGATGGGAAAGACTTATTCACCAGCTCCTGTGAGAGCCTGCTTGTTCTGTTGACCTCATAACTTTGCATTCAGACTTTCATCACCTGGCTGCACCTTCCAGGAGAGTGATCCTTCCCATGACTGTGAGTTGTGGGTGTGATGGTGCTGAGGTATCTGTGCATTGCTGGCTTGCTTCATGGTCTACTTCCAATGTTTGATTGTTGGGAAAAACCCCACAACCCTAGTTTTTCTCACTATAAGCACTGATGTTAAGTCTTTGGTTCACTTATTGGTGGACATTGAAGGTGGGGTTCAAACCTTGAGCTTACTGCTGTTTTGGTTTGGGATGAGAGGAAACAGCCTCAAGTTGAGCCAGGGGAAGTTTAGAAAGGATATTAGGAAAATTTCTTCTCCTTAAGGGTTGTCAAGCACTGGAACAGGCTGCCCAGGGCAGTGGTGGAGTCACCATCCCTGGAGGTCTCCATGAGATTGTAGATGAGACACTGAGGCACATGATTTAAGTGATAGACTTGGCAGTGCTGAGTTACCAGCACTCAAATTTTCTTCCAGTGTAAATGATTCTATGATTTTGAGATGTCTCACATCCTCTCTGTGGTCTTCAGTTTTGGAGGCTCTGTGTCTCCTGTGCCAAATCTACCAGCCCATATGGGTGCCTTTGAATATCCTGGGGTGTCTACAATCATGGGAATGTTTACCCTTTGCAGCTGAGCTCCACCAAGAGAATCATGAGTCCCCAGGTCATCCCTTCAATCTATGTTCAGTACAGACTCATTTGTACTGTGGTAGGACTCTCATCCCAGCAGCACCACAAAGCTGTGGGAGGACAGGGGAAGTAAAAACTAAACAGTGGCAGCAGGATCTGGTGTTTTCTTTGCATGAAAAGACAAAAAGCTTGCTAAAATTCTGAGTAAAATCATCAGCACTGGTTATGCTGTTAGACATCATCACTATCTTGTACTGAGCTTGATAACTCAGATCCTTACTACTGAGTGGCTCTTTTGCTGATGTTTTTATTCACTCTTACTCAACTGTTCCAAAATAGCCTTAAGCAAGGTGCTTGGAAGGTGAGCTGTGGGAGGTTTGGTGGGAGGATTGTTCATGTCTGACCTCCAGCCCTCAGCAGTGACAGTCTCTGCTGCTCTGCTGTGGCTGGGAGCACAACTCCAAACTGGAGCTGCTCGTGATGCTCAGCACATCTCCAGTCCCACTGACTTCCCCTGTGCTACACCTCAGGTCAGCTCTGTTTGGATCCTTTCTGAGGTGAGGACAGCACTGACTGCACTGTCTGTGTGCTTCAGCCGAGCAAGGAAAAATGTTTAAGCCAGAGGTTGCAAAGAATTTCCCTGCTGCAGAGCTCTGCATGGAAATAAATCAGGTCTCTGCTGCACAGAAGAGACCCTGGAGTTTTGATTTTTACCCTGTTGGTTTTGCTAGAGCTGGGTGCATCAGCAGGGTATGTATTCCTGGGGATTTTGCCTTAGCCCAAACTCTGCACCTCCAGAGATTTCTGTCTGATTTTGCAGGGCAGAATTTGGAGTGGGCTTGATCGATGCTGGCAGTATTGCACCTTCTTCCTCCATCAGCTCGTGTCACATCTTCCAGCAGCCCAGGAGCAGCAGATTTCCTGGAGAAATCAGAGCTGGCTGCTCATCCCTCCAGCCCAGCTCTGTGCTACAGGGCCCTGGTGCAAGAGCTCAGCAGCACAGACCCCTCCAGAAGGAGCCTCCAGCCTGGGCTGCACACCAGGGGTGATCAGGGGTCACAGACAGCTTCTCCTGCTTTTGGATGATACCTGTGCAAATGATACCTAGCATTAAACTCAACAGCAGCTGGTTTGTTGGACACAGCAGCAGTGGTAAAATCTGAGTGATGGCTTGTAGGATGCAGAGTAAACGAAGCCTGAGGTATCCCATCTCCAGGTGCTGCCCCAGTACCACAGGACAGTGACACAGCTGGCGCTGCAAAGCTGCTCTTCTGAGCCAGGGCAGGTGAGAAAAACTTGGGGTTTGTTTGGGTTGTTTTGTTTGTTTCAAACAATAAACTTCATCTTCCCAAATGAAATTGTCAGAACAAGGCAGAGATTCTGCAGAACAGCACAGCTTCTTACTTGCTCCCCCAGAAATAGGGGATGCTGGTCCTTCCAGCAGGCTTTTTATTGTAGAATGAGTTTCTGACAGAAACAGGCAAAAAAAAAACCAAAACAAACCAAACCAAAACAAAAAACAAACAAACAAACAAAAAAAAAAAACAGGAAAAAATGCCCTGAACAAGCTGTGAGTAAAGTCTGAGAATGAAAAGGTCCAGAGAGTGCAGCACAGGCACCTGCTGCCTTTCAAGCCCCTATGGGGTGGCACAGAGAAAGATGAGCTCTGAAAGGTGATGAAGCCCAGTATAAATCCCAGAGGAGGCTTTTTAAACAACAAAGTACAGGAAGGAAGAAGAAAGTGATTACCCTGGGCCAGAAAATACAAGATCAATGAGGGTGGCACCTAGGCAAGATGATACTTATCAAAAGTGGTCAGAAATTTTTTTAAACTCTTTTTTTTTGGGCCAAAATGACCTAATTTACCAAAAGATAATTCGTAAATGAACACAAAATTCTTACACATTTCTGCAACATTAAAAACAACTGGGAGGAAAGATTGGAAATTGAAATGGCTCATTTCATGTTTATAAAAAAGAGAGGTTTAGGTTTTTGAAGAGGTGAAGCACTGCACTGTCAGACCACTTTTCAAAGGTCAGAATCAAACCAGTGCATGTCGAGGTGGTAACAAGTGTTCCAGCTGACCCAGACTTTGTGCTTGGTGATTTTATCTAGCACAGGTTGCCCAGAGAAGCTGTGAGTGTCCCATCCCTGGAAGTGTTCAAGGCCAGGTTGGATGGGGCTTGGAGCAACCTGGGCCAGTGGGTGTCTACCCATGGCAGGGAGGGTTAGAATTAGATGGTCCTTAAGGTCCCACCCCAAACATTTTTCTGATTCTATGATCTGTCCAGTATCATAGAACTCAAAAAAAACTTCTCTGATATTTAATAAAAGTGTAACAGCACTCCAGCTAATTAACACATGAACAAGACTTAATGGAATAGAGAAGGCATAATTTGCAGCTGAACAAAAAATTTCACTGAGTAAAACTGAGTAAAGCTCAAGCCTTTTATGTGTTTTTGGGTAGCAATGCATTATTTATAGGAATTATCATATGTACTTTGAATTCTGTGTCTGAAAGTTAACCAGAGCAGGCCAGAAGCATCATCACAATCTACAGACTCTCTTATCACAGACAGGCATGAAGATTGTGGCTTTATGGAATCTGCAGTTCATCTGTCCCCATCTGCAGCCCAGGAAGGCAGAACATTCTCACTGCTCAATGTAAGGATTTAAACACAGGGAGGGCAACTCCTGTGGTATTTCACTGCCCAGAGAAATCACCATTATCTACCTGAAGGAGCATTTCTTAGCCTTTTAGCTGCAAGAACCCACACTCACTCACACCTCTCACCTGTTTCCAAGACAGGACCCTCAATAAACTCTCACATATATGCTTTGTTCAATTAGCCCAGCATGTAATGCTTTGTACTCATGAATTTTGGAGCTACTCTGATGTGCAGTAAAGGCAATCAAGACCTAATTTCATTATTCATCTCAATATGCTCCTGCTGCATTCAGAGAACAGACTATGGGCCCTCCTGTGGCTAATTTAGCACCTGCAAATCCCCATGATTAAAGCCAAAGGCTGCATGAGCCACAGGATGGATCTGCAGGAATATGCACACGTCAAATCATCCCACTTGCTGGGAAGAATATTTTGGTTTTTTTCTTTTATAAACTTGGTACACCTGTTCCTGATTCAAAAGGAGACCATCATATTTTAGTTTTCCAAGACCAGGCTGTGTCTCAAAACCTTTTATGTCTATACATATACACACATATTTGTATGTGTGTATATATATTCACGTACATAAAAATATGTATTTAATTCCTTTTCACAGAATGTGTGCAGTTTTCAGGGAAATCAATGTACACGGACAATGTGGGCCATCAGATTGGAGCTGTTAACACCTTCTCAGCTGCTACACTGAATTTAAACAAACACAGGCTATTTAAGCTAAAAGTTTAGAAATTCCTAATGAAGCTTTCTTCAGCTAAGCCAACAGAAAATTGACCAAAAAGTCATTCTGCTGTTTCCACTGAAAATGCAGCAACTTCTAGAAGTCCAAAATAGACACTTAAATGCAGTAAAATTGAAGACTTTTGGTCTAAATTTGCAAGCTGCTATTAGAGTTGCTGAGCCTTAGCAGATTCTCAGCCTGCACTCTTCAAGATGCTTCAGACTTTGGTAATCACTGCTGCAGACAACCAAACCACAACAGCAATTTGCATGCTTACCCTGCCCCCTCCATATTTTGTTTCAGATTATGAATTTCAGCATTTTGGAAGAAAATGGCAGGAAGATTCTGTACTTTAAGCCACAAAACCACGACACACTTACTCTGCTTTCCTGCTACAATAGCAAGGCTGTTTTTCTTCAACTGCACAATCCATGCTGAAGCTGATCTTGCCAAGTTCAGTTTAGGTTTTTTTTTTTTAAAAACCACTGCATATGCATGACTGAATATTTGTTATGCAACCCTAACAACTATCCTTTTCAAGAAAGATTCCTGCATAATGTGAGCACAGAGAATCCGAGACAAACATGGTTTGATCTTAAAACTTTAATAGTAAAAAAAGTGTAAAACCAAACACACCGCTGAAAACTTATCAGTAAGAATGAGAATTTAAGTGTTCAAATTCAGAATAGTGCAAATTTTCTTCACTCCCCTCCCCACCTCTTCCAAACTTAAATCACTTTGGTTAAGATACTCAGAAGTATTGGCAAAAAATGAACTTTAGACTCACATTTTTGGCTGCATTATTTCTAACAGGTACAGATTTAGTTTCAGTCTTTACAAATAAATCTTAGATACTTCTCGATCAAATATCCACAGAGATCACTGCCAGCTTTACTTAAATCTGGTTTTATAACATTTTGAAATGGGTTTCAAGATGGTTACAAAGCTGTACCTCCAGAAAGGCAGCAGCTTCTTAAACAGTGGAGCTGAACGCGTCCTGATCTCTTCAAGTAGTTATAAAATTTGATTATTCAGGTTTTGAACATTTGAGGAAGGATCTTGTACCAAAGAAATTACTCTTGATTTACACCAAAGCAAGGTTAGAATTGGGATCTGCTCTGTAGTATAGACTTGGTGCTAAACTTTTGTTGCTAGCATCCTCTTAGAAAAGCAAAACCAGCCAGAACAGAGACCTGGCCTCAACTTCTGTTTTGATGGTTCAACCTTTAACTGATGCCTCTAACTATAACTCAAGCCATATAAGATTGGAAAAGAACACAAGAAGAAAAAACAACCAAACTTAATACAAAAAGCAAATCCATAAAAGTTTACAAGTACACCATAACCACAAAACTGGAGTATTTCTAAAAATTTGGGTTCAATGTAAGATACAACAAAACTAGCTTTACTAGTTAAATAAATTATTGCTCCATTTGACTCCATGCAGCATTGAAATGAACTCAGAACCCTTTTCTCTTTAATCTCTCATGAGAAATGATCGATATTGAAGAGAACTTGAGGCTCAGACTTACTGTACATTGCACTTCAACTTTTAAGACCTAATACTTGCTATTTAGGTCTCCTGTGGTCTAAGCTATCAAATGAATATGTTGTGCTCACCAGAACTATGTATTAAGAAACACCAAATATTTAATGTAGTGACATAAGCACTTTTTGTTTTTAAGAAGGCAATCACAGATTGCAAGTTCTATAGGGTTGTGTAAAAACAAGAAGTGATCTCTTTCAGAAACTGAACTGAGGAAACAAGCTGTTTGCTATTCTTCACATACAGTTTAAATCACATTTGAGGCCTGATTCATTTCAGTCCAAACCTGGATTCAAAGGACAGCTCTAGGAGGAAATGACAAATCAAAGAAGTTGATGGCCAAGCAACGACGTGCAATGCATGTTTTTTCAGTGACACCAGACATTTGAGATACTTCAGATGTCCCTTGGTGAGACACTGAAGCAGGTGTCTAACATTAAGCAGGGGTAGTCACACACACTTAGATTTCTTACTGAACTGTGGCCAGAACTTGATTCTTGCAAATCTAACTGCAAGCCTCAGGAGTAATGAAATTTCCAGTTGGAATCTCTTGATAAAGGTTCACGTTTGAACAAGATTGTCTCCAGTGTTCACTTCTCTTACTGAAGTAATTTAGAAATTCCAAACTAAGGCTTCCAACCTCTCATCCCTCACACCTTCTCCACGGTCAAAGACAGAAACTTAATGCAGCATTACAAGTAAGGGCATGATTCCTTCATAAGACTCCTAAAAGCATTAGTGCAATGCCTTTAATCTGTTTGGATCACTCTTATTTTTAAATAACCCTATTTTTTAAAGATTTGGATAAATACTATTCCTATTAAACCATACTTCATCATTGTTAAGCACCATCGATCTACTTCCTTTGGGCACTGGTACAAGAGCTTGTAATTAAATTTCAGTTTCAAGGCTTTAAAACACGGCAGCTGATTCAATAACTTACAGTGGAATCTAATACTTGGAAAACTGCCACTGAGCCTCAACAGTTGTATGCACTTGGTGTTAAACTCTTCCAGAGAACAGCCATATGCAAATGCTTATGTGGTAAATCAGGGTAAGATTTCAAGATAAGCAGTTAATTTCACTTGGCTATTCTAAGAGTGGATTAATATTTTTTTTCCCCACAAGTCATTTGTGCAGTGAGCCCATAGAGAGATTATTTCTTCTAAATAATCTTCAGTTTTAAAAAGGAACACATCTTCATAATGTTGCTTTCACACTGGCACTGGGTGTTCTTCTTCAAAGGCTTAGTCATTGTGTGGTTTCTCTGGAATACCCTATAGATAAAAAACAAACACATGTTAGGTTTTAATGCCATCTGATAAGAGACTGCATTATGGAGTATTTTCAATTATTAAATAGTCAAGTAACTCCAGTTAGGCTGACAATGACCTAGTGAGCATTACTTATAAAAGCTTAACAAGGATGTGCTCCCTAACTGTGGACAGAAAAAAAAATAAAAATCACTATGGGTGCTTGTTGCCTCAATCAGTGCATCCAAAAAACCCCTCTGCCAATTGTACTGCTTTTTATAAGAGCTTGTTATATTTCCTCTCTGTCTCAGTTTATTTCTTAGCAGAAGGTATGCAATGCTTCACTTAATGGACATTAATTCAGTTTTAACAGCTCTTTTTCAAACTGCCTTTAACAATAAGTTACTTTATTTTCCAGTCAAAGCCTGGTATCAGAGACTTACTCATTTCTTCCTAAGTCCCTTTTCTAGTATGGAACCCTGCAGTATGTCACTATAAAGGTATTTCATTTTCCTTTGAAACAAAGCTTGTAACATGTTCTCTTTCTAAGGTCAAAATGCAAATATACTTTCAAGTAGTGAATGCATTCTCAGTTCTCCAGCCTCTACCACTAGTATACAATAGATATTTGTGAAGCCCAAATTCTGAACACCACCCTAATTAGTCAGATGCTGAGAATGATGGTTACAACTCAAAAATGAAGTGTTGCCACCCACTTAACCCAGCTGATGAGCAACTCAGTGTCATAATGAGCAGAAAAGTGGTGCAGCAGCAGCACCTTCACCTCTTCTTTTGCTCTAAAACCTACTAAAAGAAAACACTGGTCACACTGCACTTTTTCAGCTCATGGGAGCTCCCCTGAAATCCAGGGACTGGAAAGCAGCAAGCATCTCCCAGCTAACATTTATCAGCATGGGAAGAGATCTCAGGGACATTTTTTATTTCACTTTCCATTTCTAACTGGAAGAGCTATACAGGGACAGAGGAAGAAGTAAAACAACTTTACTCCACTTATTTCCACAGGTGCTACCTTCTACTCTGGACAAAACCAGAAAATATCTGTTGCATGCAGCCAATAGCTCAGGGGCTGCAGCACAACATAGCTAGAGAAATATCTTTTATCTAAGTATGGTTTAAAAATGCTACATTCCATCTTCCTGCCACATCCACGATGGCTAACAAAACAGACTGGTACTTCTGAATTACCAATATAGAAGAAAGATGTGGCTGACTGAATTACAGACTCTACTTCTTTGGATTTCCAGGACAGTATGCCTCACAAAAACTTGAGAAGTGTTCCTGTGAAAACGATGCACTTCTCCAAGTTTTTCTTCACTAAGTAATAGCAGTGTAAAACATATGAGATGACACCTCTAAATAACCAGAATAAAAAGTTCTGCATTGCCAACTTTCCCCTTTCTTTATAAGGAAGATGACAAGATTGACAGGAAAGCTGCAGGCGGGATCCAGGCTGATTTTAACTACATTCAGGTAACTTGCCAGGTGAAAAAGACATAAAAGGAAAAAAGTTCAATGTGTCTAAATTAATTTTAGCTGTTTCTAGTTTAAGGCTTCCTTCATTTGCTTTCTAACAGGAGCAGCAGAGCAACTGGAAGCACTGTGTGGAATGCAGAACTGTAGCATAAAACCAGCTATCATTGTATTTTAAGATTCTGCTGCAATACCAAAACTTAAATAGAATTCAGCTAATGTATGATTTTCACTTGATGTGAGTGGCAAATATAAAATGAGAAATTATGCTTCCTCTTCCCCCCATCCAAGTAGTCCTAAATAAACCCAAATGCAGATTGTATGATCAGTAGGATTTGAAGGGGGAGTAGTGAACTTCTGTTTTAAAGAACCTCATATGCTCTTCCTTCAGTAAAAATTTAAAACACCTAAACCACAGCAGCCTCAGGAAAGTTAAGTATTTGAAGGATGTTTTCCAGGATACAGGACTTACATAGCAAAGAAGACAGAAGTTAAATCAACACAATATTAATGATTATTATCCATCAGTGTCAGAACATTTTTCACAACCAAGCCTTAGACTGATGTGCAAACACACAGCCAGGTTTACTCTCCAGTGTGCCACAAGGAAATAATTCCTTAAGAACCTGGCAAATAAGACAGCAATTTACATTATCCCATATATGGAGTGATACTTGAATCATGCCTTAAGTAACCAGCAAGAGAATTTGATTCTGGAGCACTGGAATTTGATGCTATATAGAGACATTTCCCTATATATACTTTTGTGCATGAATAATTAGAGAAAGCCCAGCAGTGTCTCAGTTCTCCAGCTACCCTAGATGTTAATTATAAATACTGATGGAGCAGGAACAATGTACTGATTCCAGTCTTATTTAGGCTGCTGCTGGAAAAAGTTAAATGCAAAACACTTACTAGGACAATACCCACTCTACTGGCAACACAGGTTGTCTGCTTACAGTTCAGCTCTTAGGAATACATCTATTTAACTCTGTCAGTTTGTGAGTCATACCCTTCAAGGCATTGTTTGTTCTTGGACTAACAACAATGGAAGGCATTTGGATTGTTAAGGAAACTACTAATTATGCAGTAATTACCATAGCCAGCTGGCGTCCTATGTTTCCTACAGTCACACCTCCTGAGAAAAATATACATGGAAGCCAAGAACGGATGTAAAGGAAATCTGGGGATGTATACCTAGTAAAGAAAAGGGAAGTTAGAAAGTTAGAGACAAGCAACTTTCATCATCTTACATACTGCTAACCAGATGCTACAGAATTCTCTCCCTGGGCTGAAACAAAAAACAAAAGCAACAGAGGAGACTGAAAATGGGAGACCAAATTAAGTCTGTAAACTTCATAAACTTCTAAAAGCCCATATCCTAGCCAGTAAAGTTTAGAAATTCACTCTGCTGAGAGCCAGCAGAAGTTCAGTTTTCTGAGGTGTTACCATTTCAACACACATCCCAATTCATCTGCTCCCCACCTCCCACCTGCAGCTCTCAGTCTGGGCATTTGGAACAACTGGACCACTACCTTAGACAAACTAAACATCTTGTTATAAAAATGTGTCAAATATGGCAACAAGTACATTCCAATTCATGTGCACCCATGCTTTTAGTTGAGACCAGAGAATTAAAATAGTATTTTAAAGCATAACTTACTGATAAACACCATTATATACAAGAAACTGGGTTATCAGTGTTGCTACAAAGGCTATTGTTATTCCAAGTCCGAGACCACTTCTTGAACGATCAAATGTCCACCAAAGCCCCAGTGATAAGGCTGCCAGAGTCAGGGACAGCTGGACGTTGTTTGCAAAGTCTAGTTTCTGGAAAAAGATGTTAAGGACAGTCTTTTTTAAGTCTGTAGACATCCTGTTGCTGAACTTGAAGGGAGAACTCAAACTGAAAGTGAGCACAACTCTGTCTTTAAATACAATACATTTAGGATTTGGTTTTCAGAGCTGACAAATAATCATAGCTCTTTTTAATTCTGACTGGAACCTGACTGCAAAGTCAACATCCATTTTTGTCACACAGAGCTTCTAAAGAATATGCTACATTTTAAAACATTTAACTTTGATGGATTTTTGTCTCAAGTAGCCTGGGTAATCCAGCTGACAGGTTTTCTGCTCAAGCCACATTTCACCACAAAGACGACTTGTATTTTGTGCTTCTCACTAGCACATCACTAGTTGTGTTAACTTTTATATGTAGATGAGATCTATATTAAAATAACACAATTTACACTGTCATGCTTGCAGTTATACAACATACCATGATGTCAATCCCTTTTCCCTCTCATAACACTTTCAGTGAGCTGTGTTATACACCCACTGTGGTTTACAGCAGGTCTCACAGAACTCCCCTGCCAGAAGCACCACCCTTATGTTCCCAACCTCCCCCAGACCCGAGTGGCAGACAGTCTGATGAGCACAGAGCAAGCACACAGAGCAAACACGAGGTGAAGGATACAGCACTGGCGTGGTTGATGCCCACGAAGACGGCGATGCAGCGCATGACGCTGGCCCACTCCCGCTTGAACTTGTGGGGCTCCCCGAGGTGGCTGTCGATGCAGGGGTACAGCAGGCCAACCACAGCTGCAAGAGAAGGAACACCACTTGTACCAGCTGCTAGGCAATGATTATCCATATTAAATGTTAGCTTGGCATGTAAATGCCTGAGAAAGCAGCGAGGTGCTCATCACACCATTGTAAGCCTGATGAAGAAAACACAATTATTATCCGCCTTTTCTACTTCACAGAAGTAAAAACCCCGCTCTAACAAGCTGTATTCTCTTTGAACATTTAAGTATACACTGCATTGTTAAGGTATCTGACTTGAAGCTCCTTTTGTTTAAAGAGATTTGTCATTTGACATCCTGAGCAAATGCTTGTACCAATAAAAGCAAAGCATAATAAAAGCTTTGCAAGGAGTGGAATCTGTGTTCATTGCTCACGTGCAGGGCTGACAGCTTTATGAACATGATTCATCAGCTGTGAATCAGGCCCTGAATTAAATGTCCGCTTGGACTTAAAAGTTTATTAAGCAGAGCTGCTTTCTCTCCTTCTGCTGGGCTGTAAGTCAGCCCAGTGCTCCTGTCCATGTCAGATGAATTTTGATACCAAACAGAAACAGAGCTGAACTTAAACAAGCAGCTGCCATCAGTCTATTTATATCAGGGAAAAATAACTACTCATACAATTAGCCAGGCAAGGTTTTTAGCTCCATAAAGCATTTTTCAGCCTTATCAGTCTGAAAGTTGGTTGCAGAAGAACATAGGCTAGTGTTAGCTGAGCTGCTAGCACCAACACCAGTTTTATTCTTCCAAAGATGGCAACTCCAGGGTTAGACATGCTGCTTTTACTGAGTGCAACTTCTGTGTTTATTAATTTCCTTTCCTGCTCTCTCTTTTTAAAAAAAATCCCTTAAACTTCTAAGAGTAATAAATTCTGTATTAAGAAGGGTACAGAATATACTATTCCAAGACAGATGTGTTCTGAAACAGCTGGATTACTCTGATGCCAGCTACCAGGCATATGATAACAACTAAATTCCAAAGTTTAATCCAACTGTGACAGGACTGTGAGAACTCTCTTTGGAGAGTATCCCAGGCCATCCTTTTTACTACACAGTTAATTATTCATTCCAGTTTCTGGTTAACAGTTCATATCCCCTTCACTGTGTGATCAAGCAGAAATCACACAACTGTATTAAACACAAACGGGCAGAAGTTGTTCAAAGTACTTTCAATGCAAATTAAAAACTATTACAGTGGATTTATTTCCTAAAATTTAACTCCTTTATAAACCTCCAACTGTTCACCAAAACCTCGTTTTTGTCTAGACACAGACTGGGGGTGTTACGAATGATAAAGCACGAGGTATGTGCCAGCTGCTGTGACAACCACACTGTGGCCTGAGCCTTAAGTGGTATTTGCCCAGCAGCAGGTAGGGGTGGGCAGGGGGCAAGGGACAGGCAGAGGTCAGGCAGGTGACAGGGACAGGACACAGGGCACGGTTAGGTGACAGGAGCAGCAAGCAGGTGATGGGGACAGCAGGCAAGGGGCAGGCAGGTGATGGGGACACACAGGTGACAGAGGCAGCAAGAAGGCAGCTGAAAGGGGCAGTGGGCAAGGGCCAGGACAGTGCCAGGGGTGGGGGCCAGGCCGGTGACAGGACCCGGGTCGGTGACAGCGGTGGGGGCCAGCATGGTGCCAGGCCGGTGACACAGGCGGAGGCCAAGCCGGTGAACAGGGGTTGGGGTCAGGATGGTGACAGAGGCGGAGGCCGGGCTGGGGGGTCACAATGGTGCCAGGCTGGGAACAGGGATGGGGGCCGGTGACATGGCCCGAGCCTGTCCGGTGACAGGGCCGCGCGCGCCGCCGCACGTGACTTCCTTGTTGTGGCCCAGCCCGTGGCCTGTCGCGGCCGCAGCCAATGGCGAGCGCCGCCCGCCACTCACCAGTTCGGCGGCAGCCAATGGGCGGCGGGGGGCGGGGCCGGCACGCCTCCCCCCGGCCGCGCGGGGCGGGGGCAGCGGGGACGCGCGGGAACCCCGCGGTCACCCCCGCGTCCCGGGGAAAATCCCCCGGCTCCACCGGCACAGAGCGCACCGGCTCAACAACCCTCGGACACGGGACCGCGCGGGGATAACGCTGGGCACGCATGCTCCCAAAAGCCCGAGTTCGCACCACTGGCTGGGTGATGCATTCAGCCCCAGCGCCTCTCTTCCTCCACGAGAGGATGAGGAAAAACCAAAAATCCCTGGCGGAGGTCAGCGACTCACCTGCTGCTGTGCCGCAGCACGGGGGCACCCACCAGGCGGAGGAGAAGAGAGTAGAAATCACTTCGTCAGGGAACAAAGTCACATTCCGCTGGATCTGCAGCAAGTTCAGCACCAGGGCCATGAAAGCACCCACGACGAAGAGCACCACGCTCCTCTGCACCAGGTGCTGACTCCAGTTCAAGGTGCTGCTGGTGCTGCTGGCGGTGCTGCTGGCGCTGGAGGTGCTGGGGCTGCGAGCTCCGCGACCCACCAGCGCCAGCGAGGGGCTGGACACGGAGGAGCCCAGCATCTCGCCCACCTTGGCGGCCAGCTCCGCCGCCGTGTCCCCCAGCTGGCTCCGGTGCCTTCCTCTGGCCGTGCACGAACAGCTCCAGGCGCGGCTCTCCAACCTGGGCATTGGCTTCTCCGGAGTCCTGAAACACACGCACACGCTCGTAAAGCCCCGAGCATCGGGTCAGGCCGGCGGGTCCCCGCACTGACACACACCGCCGGCTCCTCCAGCGCCCACCGGGCGAGACCCGAGCCAGCCCCGCCTCGCCCCCGCGGGAGGACACGGACCGCACCCGCGATCCCCCGGGGACAGCCTCGCTCCCCTACCCGGGCCCGTCCGTCTGCTCCCGGGCATCCGGGGCGCGGGTCCCGCTCACCTCGCTCCGCCGCCTGCGTGCCGGCTGCGCGCCGCCAGCCCGCGCCCCGGGTAAGGTTTATAAACCCCGAGCCGCGGATGTCACGTTACCCGCCGCCGACCTACCCGCGGCCGCAGGCAGCGCCGAGCCCGCCGCCCCGCTCCGCGCCGCCGCCCCGCCCGTCCCCTCCCCGCCGGGCGGGGCGAGCGCCGGGCCCGGGAGCCGCCGCTCCAGCCCCGGGCGGCCGCGGCCCCGCTCGGGTGAGGCGGCGCAGCCAATGGCGGGCGGGCGGCTGATATGACGTGCGGGACACACCACCCGCCTCCCGGGCGGCGGCGGCGGCGGAAGGCACCGTGCGCGGCCCGGGCGGCGGCGGGAGCGCGCCGGGGATGCGCGCCGTCCCCGGGCGGGGAGGGATGGACGTGCTGGCGGTGGTGACGCTGTCAAAGAATCGTGGAGTGCTCAAGGTTGGAAGGGACCTTTAAGGTCGTCGCGTCCGACTTGTCAACCCAGCGCCAGCACTGCAGCCCTTAAACCACTAAGTCACATCGCCCAGCGCCAGGTCCAGACGCCTCTTGAAGACCTCCAGGGAAACTCCACCACCTCCCTAGGCAACTTACTTCAATGCCTGACCACCCTAAAAGCGACTTTTAAATTTATTTTTTAGTTTATTTTGACTATATAATCTCCATCTCCCCAGTTTCATCTTCAGGCCACATGTCGGTGACCTCTGCAGCCCAAGCCTTGTGTTCTTGCTCAGCGTGTCCATTTGGGAGATGGCAGTTAGTAAAGGGAAGGTTGAAGGCATCTGCTGTGGCATCTGCTGAAGATGAAGGGATCAGTGATCTCTGTCATCCTTCTAAAACGGTGTAAGGGGATCCTGCCAAGCCCATGACTCCGTAAGACGATGGTGCCAAAGGCAGATGCTGTGTCAGCGACCAGCCATGGGGTGACTGGAGGATCCCGGGCTCCTGACTGCTCCCTGACAGCCTGAGCAGCTGTTCTGCCAGCACTGACAAAGCTCGGGTCACAATCCTCCCAGACTGTTAAATACAAGTTCATCCTCTGGATTCTTCAACGGTTTGGGGAGAGGTCAGGGATGGTTAAATGCGAGCTGTACATTATGGTAGAGTTCAGCACCAAAAAATGAGTATGCAGAGCAGGACTCCTCTTTAGGATGCTGGTTCTCGAGGAGACATGGCAGACTGGTGTATGCAGCAGGAATAGCTGGGCTTCCTGTTTACGAGCCAGCAGATCTTCATTTCACATGAGGTGTGCCATCAGTACGCTTGGAAGGACCCGAGGGCTTCCCAAGTGGTGGCACTGAGGATTTAAGAGTAGCTGTTAGCCATGCCTGTGATGGGCAGAACGATGGTCCAGGATCAGCGTTCAGTGATGGCTCAGTAATGGTCCCAGTTGTGTTTCACTGATGTGTTAAACGTAGCAAATAGAATACATGAAATCAGTTAAAGATATGGAAAGAGGCAGCTCTTCTCTGCATGTAATGAAGAGTAAAATTAGCCTGGGATATGGCTATTCCTTCTAATCTCTAGCTGGGATGAAAAGAGCTGATCCTGCTGAGCAAAGTGCCTTTGGAAAATGTACTGGACAGATTGTTAGTGCCACTTTTGGAAGTGCAGATGAGCCCAGTATTTTTCTCTTAAGGCCAACTGGGATCACCCTGGTAACGTCTTGCAGATTTTACTGCTGAACCAAGGTATATGTGTCCTCTGTACATGGAATGTAAATACTCAGTTTCCATTCCTATTTATTGTACTGAAGCAGCTTTTGGTTTTGGTTTCATAAGCTAAAATTGGATTCTTCTGACAGATTTTTAAAGACATGATATATTTCTCTTTATTAATTTGTTTTTGGGTTTTTTGTGACCCAGTTGGATCTGCACAAAATGTTTGAGTCAACTGTTTTAAGAGAAAACAGCCTTAATATATTGTCAGCTTTTTATGGGTTCCTCTGCAGAAACGTTTGACTTGTTTCAGGAAATCACATGCAGACATAACACTTCCCCTCATGGCAACTTTGAATTGACACTGACAATTTATCTGCATCCCCAGACCACTAAGCAACACCTTCGGCAGCTCTAAATGAGGGCTGGAACTCATTCCCTGGGAAATACTCTTTCTTGGTGAATCACTTTGAGATTTATCAACAGGACTGTGGATTTGAGATTAAATGATCCATCTTTGTAGGAAATCTCTTCCTGGACTTGGCCTATGGGAAACAAATATAATTCATCCTTGCTTGTGCTGCTTCTCTGCTTTATTTGAAAAAATATCTTTCTGTATTTAAATTCTCCCTCTGAATTTTGCCCATAGTGTTTGGACAGAGTTTACATTCCCTTGTGCTGCATCTGCTAGTTTTCCTTCCTGAAAGAAACTCTAAAGCATTTTTTTTTCATCCTGTGCTTTTCCTTTCCTCATGGGTATGTCTCTTTTGCTACTTCCTGCAGAATATTTTATTTGAATATTTTATATATATATTTTTTCATATTCATGATATCGTGTGGTGTTGCCCTTCTTTCTTCCTGCTTTCTTTCAGGCAGCAGAGACCAGCTTCTGAGAGGGTAAAACTTTGCTGCAGCTTTGCTAAAACCAGCTGAATCAGTGCAAATCTACGCTAGTAAATAACCTGTCCCTGAGCATATTTTCCCTGAAGTTACTCACTTAGAATAAATGTTAAATGCCCCTTTTGTTTGTGTTGCTTTGCAGTCCTGTTGCTTTACATTTCTTTTTGGAATCCTAAAGAAGGTTAGGCCTCAGCATGCTTTGATTAATGCCTGAAATTTTATGCTTAAGAGTTATTTCTGGAAAGAAGAGCTCACATGTCTTTGTAAGATTAATGACATCGTTATTTTTATCTCATCCCTTAGCCAAGGCAGCAGAATCTCTAAGTACTCAGCTTTACTGCTCATTACATAAATAAATAATTTCACCTGTTCTTTCACACTTTCTGTATTAAGCTCTGTGATGTTCTGGAATCTGACAATGTGCTTGCCTCATGAGGATTGTCTCATGGGCCTCTTATGAGGGAAGCTTAGGATACTTGGACAATTTATTTTTCTCCCTACTTAAACCAGATCAAAATATGAGCTGTCTGCTGATAAAAGCTGAAAAAGCAGTGATGGAGAATCACAGAGCAAGGCCTGATTTATGTGTAAAACTCCTCTCCCTCTGCTTCACTGGAGATTGGTTCTTTTTACTTTATTCACCTTCAAGAGTTTTTCCTATTGATAAAGAGACTAGAAACCTTCCCAGTCATATGCTCAGCCCTAATCTCCTGTGTCTCCACAAAAGGATTTAGTGACATTCAATGTTTGATTCCCCATGCCAACCCTACCTACAAGAGTTCAAAAAATCTTTCAACATCAGCAGCAGTCTGTCATCCTGAGCTCTTTGCTTTATCAGAGGTCTCCAGTGTGGTTGTGTGAATTCTCAGGAACCTGCAGCAAAGCCTGCTGATCACACAATCACAGAATGGCATGGGTTGGAAGGGACTTTAAAGGTCATCTTGTTCCAACCTCCCTGTCATGGGCAGGGACACCTTCCACTCAGAGCTCCATCCAACCTGTCCTTGAACACTTCCTGATATGGGACATCCACAAATTCCCTTGACAACCTCTGCCAGTGTCTTACCATGCTCACAACAAAGAATTTCTTCCTGATATCTAATCTAAATCTACTCTCAGGGTGAAGCCATTCCCCCTTGTCCTGTCACTCCAGGCTCTTGGAAGAAGTCCCTCTCCATTTTTCTTGTGGGCTTCTTTCAGGTACTGGAAGATCACAACTAGGTCACCTTGAAGAGTTCTCTTTTTCAGGCTGAGCAATCCCAATTCTCTCAGCCTTTCTTTGCAAGAGAGGTGCTCCATCCCTCTGACCATCTTGGTGGCCTCCTCCAGGTCCATGTCCTTCCTGTGCTGGGCACCCCAGAGCTGGATGCAGCACTGCACTGGGGTCTCACCAGAACAGAGAGACAGAATCCCCTCCCTCTCCCTGCTGCCCTCAGTGCTTTGGATGCAGCCCAGGACGTGTCCAGCTCCTCATCCAGCGCCACCCCCAGATCCCTCTGGATCTGTCCATCCTCCAGCCTGGATTGGTACTGGCGGGGCCCCAACCCAGAGGCAGTACCTTGCACTTGGCTTGGTTAAACCACTTGGGCCACTTCTCAAGTTCCTCCAGGTCCTTCAGGTGTGGCCATGCACCACTCAGCTTGGTGTCATCTGTAAACTTGCTGAGGCTGCCCCTAATCCCTTTGTCATTAATGAAGACATTAAATGTCACTGGTCCCCATGAGGACCCTGCAGGACACCACTCGATGTCCTGGTTCCTTCTCAGAGGTCACAGCACCTGGCAGGTAAATGGTGCGCGCTGAGTTCTGCAGGGTAGTTCTGTGAGATTGCCGCAGGCCAGTGCAGGAGCTCATTAAAAGCTGAAAGGAGAAGGACAGGGAGTGATCACAGGGTGCAACAGGCAGGGTGCAGAACGTACAAGCTCTGAACACGGCAAACTCCAGCCAGAACACTTGAGGCGTGTAAAACAAAGGGTAAAAACAAAGTGTGTTGGTGGTTAGTGTATAATAACGTGAGTCATCCACAGTGAGCAGAGCTTAAAAGCTTGGCTGCTTTTACACAATCTGAGGGTGAGGAACGATAGTTGGAGTTTGAACATGGAAATTAAACCCTAAGATATCCGAACAAAGCCCTGTCTTTGTGTAGTTAATAATATTGTAGTGAGCATATGACAAATGTTAATTGAAGGGTTTTTGTTTAGTTCCCGATGTTTCTCTAGCTGCTTTTTCTTTTACCAGAACAAAACAGAAAGAACAATTCTATGCAGGCTGCAGTCTTCAAATGTCTATAAATCCGTGTAACAACTATCATATAATTAGCCAGCCAACATCCCACATGCAGCTGTGGGCACTGACTCCCTGTCAATGAACCTCTGTCCTGACACAAAGGCTGTGCCTTTGCCTCGCTTTTGACTTCATTCATCATCATAGTTATGCATATTTATGTAGCAGAGAGTTCAGTGAGTTCGTACTTGGTATTCAACATGGTGATTTAATCTAAACTGCATTATGAAAAAATACTGTTTGTTGATTATATTGCTGATAAAGTTGCTTCTTTGGTGAGGGCAGAGTAGGTTTGTGAGGCTGGCATGAGCATCATTACTGAGGCAAGCTGTTCTATCCAAGTGTGGTTAAAATTGTTGCTATCCTAGTCTTTCTATATTTGCATTTATACATTTATTTATATGATGTCCATACCTTTAAAGATTAGAAGTGATGCTTCCATCTTTTTTATTTTTAAATTTTTTTTTATAACACTAGCTGTGAGATAAAAAGCAGGGCACCATGGACCAGATTTCCTTGAGGGTAAAAATATTGACTGCAATGCCTTTTTAAAGGAATAGCTAATCAAGTGTCATCTGACAGGGGTGGCCTGTATCTTATAATAGTCATGATAGACTAAAGACTAAATGGGTGAAATAGACAGAAATATCATGATAAACCAGCAAACAAGAGGACAATTGTCTTTTAAATGCATTTATTTTTTGATGGAAATATTGCTTGCATAAAGAAGAAAACTAGACACATTTCTCTCACCAATCCTTATATAACATCAATCCTTTGCAAAAAGGCACTTCCAAGATGTGTGTCCAGGCAAGCATGTCCATGGCTGATTTAAGATTACAATAATTTCACAATTATAAGCCGCACCTCCCAGTAGCCAGGTAGACCACAGGATTTGTCCATATATAAGCCGCACTTGAATATAAGCCACACTTTTTTTTTTTTTTTTTTTAAAGTAACAAATTAGTAACAGAATCGCACCAGCGTGGGGTTTGGTGTCAGGTGCTCAAGTTGCAAACAGTTTTCATAGACCAGTGAAGCCTTTAAAGGCAGCCCCAGGCGCCCTCCCCAGCTGGCTCTCACTTCCGGGTTGGCATTTCACTGGGATTTGTCCATAGATAAGCCGCACCTGAATATAAGCCGCACTACTGGGGTAGGCTGGATTCTTCAATGAAAAAGGTGCGGCTTATAATCGTGAAATTACTGTTTGGTGACTTAGGATTCAGTCATTCCCACATAGGATAAAAAGGATTGCATTGTGAACTGCCATCCTCTTACATCCTTCTTCTTGTGGCACTTAATTCCAGCACTTTTCCTCTAAGGCAGGCAGCCCTCCCAGTTAGTCTTGCCATATGTGCCTGAGGAAGATCTGGAGATTCTGGAGCTCAATATGCTAGTTTGTAGGGTTAAACATGAAGCCCCCACAAAGGTGGCACTCCAGCTTACTTCAAGTTCTAGATTTCATTGTGTTCCAGTGGGGGAGACATGCAGGGCAGGTAGGAGCTCTGCAGCATTCTCATTTTCCAAACTCTCCTCACCTTGTTGGGCAGAAGGACGGTTCCTACCTAGGAGAACTAGTTGCAGCCTCGATATCTGATGAGATGGTCAAGGTCTAAATCAGATCAGAAATCCTTGGCTCTGCCCCTTGCTTTCCCATCCTTACCATGACTATAACTATAAATAGCAGAGCTGTGGCTACCAGGGAAAGGCTCAGTATCACACACTCTGGTTATGTCTGTACATCCTCATGTCTCTTCATCTCAAGAGCACAAGGGCCAAGAGCTTTAGAGCTGTTCCTCTCATATGGAAAACACTTTATTCCACAGCTTTTCACGTAGAATGGTTCTGCCCAATTCACACTGCTTAAAAAAAAAAAAAAAAAAAAAGGCCTTTAAGACATCTGTATCTTATCTGCAAGGACAACATTATGATTACACAAAAGAGGTCAGTGGAGGTGCCCAAGTGCTGCCAGTGCCTCTTCCAGGTTACCATCCTGAAAATGGGAAAATGTGGAGCTAACCTACCTATAATTTTTTCCACTCCATCATTCTGTTGAGATATATATTCAGAGAGCTGTCTTGGGTTTGAGCAGGATAATGGGAAAAGCTTTCCAGTGTAAAGGAAGACCAGTGCAGAGGAGAAGCATCAGAGAGAGAATGTGCACGTTTGCTAGTGCATAATGTGGTGTGGAAGCGTGGCTTACACGTTGCTTCATGATTAGTACTGTAAATGTTGCTGCTTTTCAGGCAAAATCTTAATATTTCCATGTCAGTTGTTACATCAGCGCTCTTAAATGCAGCTCACTGTACCTTGGTGGAAAAATTTGCTGTCTCGTGATTTCAGATTGCCAAGCTGAACTTTAAGTTAAAAATGTGCAGCATATGGGAAGCCTACAACTTTGCCTGGAGTGATACTTTAGAAACTGCTGAAGCTAGGTTATGCTGAAAAATGTATTTATGTAAAGCCAAACCCTTCAGCTTTTACTCATAAAAGCACACACTTGCAATAATGAGATCAGGCCACTTGCATGCAAACTCAAAGGACTAATTAAGTGCTAAGTTGTTGCAGCTATACACTAATGTAACTCTTGCTATCATTGCACTGCAGGATTGGACGTCACACATCAGCTTCAAATACACCACTGTAAATTTGACTGTTTTTACAGGTACTACTAACAGGTCAAATTGAGTTCCAGGCAGACTTAACCTCGTTAATGATCTGAGCTGGATGCTGCCAGCTTCACTTGCTTATTCAGGCATATTTTGGGATGTTGCTTCTGCAGAGTGCCAAGAAAGTTCAGAACACATCAGGTAATAATATCCTTGGTTGAGGATCATGCACTGTGCCCACTCTGCTCAGATTGATGCCTGAAGGTGCTGAAGTTAGTAGCTGCTGCTTTTGGTTTCCCTTGGAGAGAGCTGGGGGAAATGGCACTTCCAGAGGCTGCTGAGGTCCCAGTTTGTCTGGGCTGGTCTTGGGAGGTGCCCATTTCTGTCCTCTGACTACAGGAAAAGCTTCTGCTCTCTTTATTTAGAGGGAAGGAGGGATAGATTCAAGCTGTGAGGTCAGAGGGCAGCTGTATGTTTCTGCCCTGTTATCATACAGAATGGTTTGTTGGTGCAGCGCTCACCCAGGTCTCACTGTTTGTCCAGGTTTGTTTGGGCATTGCCTCACAAAGTCAGGTGCTTGTGACATTTGTAAAGATGGGGTTGGTGCCTTCATGTCTGTTGCAGAGGCTGGAAACTGTGATTGCAGAAAGATCTCAGGGCAGACAGGCATTAACCTCTTGGGTGTTACTGGTTAAGAATGCCCCACATCCAGCAAGAGAGAAAAAACACCAGGAATAAACTCCAATAACCCTGTCAGAGAAGACAGAGGAAACCAATACAAAACATCTCTAGATGGATGGCTCTGTGTCCTCTCTGAGAAGCCAGAAATTCTCTGTATCCCTTCTGAGAAGCTATTCACATCAGCCAGCCTGGGCATCTATTCAACTGAATATGTATTTCATTTTCTCACATGCACTGGAGGCATTTCAGCTGGAAAAATCAGCCAGACAACTTCCCCTGTGTCTGAATCAGCAGCACGAAGATTTCTGGTTATCAAAGAGAACTTGCCCCTAATTTTTAACCTTTAAGAATCTGCTGGTTTTGCTGTTCTGTGGTTAGCTGATTGCCTGTGTTGTCTGCGTGCTGAAATCTTTGTTCTTGTGCTGTGTTGTTTCTCTGGAATGCTATGAGCAGTTGTTTTTGTTTGTTCCTCCTCGGGTGGAGCTGACTGCCTAATTGGGTAAATATTTGCAATGCTATACTTGCATGCACAGAAGACAAAGAGGGCTGGACTCTTGTTGACATAAAGGTCCTTTTACACCAGCCCAACAATGTAAGGCTTAAATAAAATTGATAAGTACAAGGCCACCTCTTATGGGCAGACTGTATAACATGTATTTAATTTAATTTAACTGTCATGGCCATATTTACATCGAATTACAGATGGACTATATTTTCCAACATGATTGCAATCATGAAGGGGTTATTCACTCTGCTTTATTCACTGATTGCAAGTTCAAAACTGTTTGCCTTCCACCGGGACTTAGCCCTGTTAATAAAATGGTATTTATTTACCAGAGTGCCTTTGGATATCTGGGGTGAGTTTTCCACAGATGTAGAAATTGCCTAAGTGAACATCAGTAGATCCAAATACCTAAAGGTGTTTTGAAAATTGCAAGCTTGTGGTGCTCATGGAAGGTGTGTTTGTATGTATAAAATAAATACCTTGCATAAACCTAATGGGCTGACTATTGCACATGTTATCATTAGCTCCAAAGGACATTATAAATATCCACACACATATGAACAGATTCTAAAGATTCATCATTGAATAGGCTATTAGTCAGTAATTGAGCCTTTCTGTGAACAAAGGTTACTAAAAGTGGCTGTAACATAGGGAGAAGGGACATTGAACTCCACCAGTTGAGGTGAAACTAGTTCAGCTTCTGTTTATCTGTAGCTGTCACAGCCTGGACTTTATTGGGAAGGGATTTACCCTGGCTAGTCTTGAAAGACTTGCACAGTCTCATAGAGCCATTGCTTCACTCACACCTGAACAGAACCGGTCTGTCTGTAGAACTAAGAAAAAACTTTAGTATATGAAGGTTTTATTTTATTAACAATTATTTGTCTTGCTGGAAATTCTCACAATATTTCTTCAAGGTTCAACTATTTACTCTTAATTTCAGAAAACACGTAAGGATAATTAGAGTTTCACCTCCATAAGGCCAAGCTCTGATGCTCTTACACCACCTGGTATCTTGCTTAGTCATGAGATTGACTGGGTTCACTGATACCAGCTGTGGTGCAAAGCCTTTGATTATCACAGTGCAGCCATCCCCTCCTCCCCGTCCTTTACTGCAAGTCACACGTTTTTGTCTGCCTTTATGATGTGAGTGTTGAAGCTCAGGTTGCCTCTGAGCAAGCATTAATTGACCAGGTGTTCAGCCATATCTCTGCCCCTGCAGAGTTAATCCCATTGCCAGTCCCTGCAGCGTGCTCCCCGTGCCATCACTCTGGGAAGGGACCCAGGTTGCCTTGCAGGTTTTGGCTGCATCCATTCTCCTGTCTAATCCTCATCCATCCCTGTGAACAGTGGGGTGAGTGAGGAGGAGCAGCTGGAGAGGTGTGGAGCCTGCTGGGGTCAGTTGTGCCACTGCCTGTTCTGCCCTCCCAGCGTGGAAAGCGTGTCTCACTGAGCTCACCACCCAGACATTCCACCAGGGATCTGCTCAGCAGTTTCCTATGAGCTCACTCACTGTTTTGTTGTCAAACTGACTATAATTTTTCATGTTGTTGGCATCTTTTCAAGCGCTGTTGTGGATTCTTGTAAGCTCATGTTGAGTATTTCCCTCAGTCACGCATAACTGGAATTCATAAAAGTAGCACAAATGATTCTGTGTTTCCCTTGCTGTCTTCATTCTGAAAACATCTTGAACTTTATTTCATTGTGACCTTTATCCAGCTGTAAAAATTGTTCAAATTGTCCTGTGGTTTGAAATGTATGGGACAAATAAAAAGTGAATATTAGCCAAGGTAGTAATAAATCTCCTGAATATATCTTCTTTCAATAAGAAAACAGGCTAAAAACTGTACCACTTCCCCTGTTTGATACTGGTGAGCAAACCAAATACATACAGACAGTCTTCCTTGTGATTATATAATTACCAATCCTATTTCTTTGCAGTGTTTTTCCTGTTCCTTCTGTATAAACAAACTGTAATCATAGCACCACGAGACCCAGTCTCATCTTCTGGCAGCCGCCCATGGAAATTACTTCCTCCTTCAAGTCTTGCCTTTTCTCTGGGTCCTGCATTTAGTGAAACTGGTCATCTCTGTGTGATTATCCCAGGACATTTCTGCCTCTCCATCAGACCTTTATCACACCAACACCATGTTTTCTGAATACTTCCATCTGGTTTTGCTTGAAGTTTGGACAGAGCTTTCTAACCTGGGTTATATGTGTATTTCCTTGACTGCACTGTAAATGCTTATCTGAGCTGGACAGGAAGAACTTGTTCTGTCATTTGGTCTTGGGATATTACTGAAGACTCATTAATGTAGCAGAGAAGCTTTCATGAGGCTGGGGAAGGAATGTGTCATTTTGTGCTTCTGCTCGCCTGCCTGAATCCTTTTCTAGAGCAAGGTGTTGTCCATTCACAAGAGAAATTCTGTCATGAATGTCTGGTGTTAGGACTGGCAGCCAGTCAGAAATGCCTAACTGCCCAATGACTTTCCCCACAAGAAAAAGGTAAATTTGCACTTGAACTTTTCAATCATGTGTAAAGTCCACAACCTGATTTGCTCAGAGAAGTCATTAACATTTAGCTTTGTGTTAGGAAATACCCTTTACCGATAAATTTCAATGGGAAAAGCAAAGAGTTGGTTTGTACCAAGATTCATTCATGAAAAATCCTGCTGAATGAAAAAGGAAATCTACAATCTTTTTAAAGACTTCCTCTATCTGGTATGAATGTTTTAGTCTAGACTAACTGTACAGTTTACAGATAATGAACTCAATTTTAATTCAAGTGATGTAACACTATAATAAATAATGTAAGAATTGGTGGCATGCCTTTAATGTTCTTGCCTGCATAAAGTATCTGGATTCTGTGCAGAAATAAAGCCTGCTGTTATTTCATGTTGAAGGTGAAGTGTGTCCATCAATGTCTTTCCCAGGGGGACAGAGAGAACAAGGCTTGGGAGAGGGTGGTTTGGCACACACACTCCTTGTGAGGAGCAGACCTGCAGAGTAGCTTGTCTTTAACTCTTCCCAAGCAGTGGAGCGTGTCATTGCTTTTGCAATAAACCATTCCTCAGGAACAGATATAGACTGGCTGAAAAATAATTAAAAACTTAATTTTCTGTAATACTGTCCATCAAACAACTTTACTCAATCTTTTGGAAAGGCTGCTCTGCAGCATGGAACAAAGACTGGCAGTAGTGCAGGAACAGGGAGTATTTATGACCAGTGGAAGCATGGTTGGCCTTTTGCCCTGGAGAAATGACTGGATGAGAGGATCTTCTGCTTAAACCAAGCATTAATAAAATAATTTGGACCTAGGCTTGAGGTGATGATGCTTGGCAAGGTGGCTGCAAAGGCTTTCTTACTTCCCAGACTGATACTGACCTGCATGGATGAGCTTAGGGTCTATTGTGTGCAAACCCACAGCTGCATGGTTGATCAGTCCTCTCTTTTGGGAAAACCTGTATTTTTACTGGGGTATAAAATTTGTATTCAGGTCTTTTACAAAGATTTGGTCCCAATAGCCAAAATCCTGTTTGATTTGTCTCCTGCAGTTGCTTTACAGCTTTTTGTGTAGTGCCTCAAGAAAGGCAAACAAAGCTTTGTCCTCCTCTGGACAGCTGTTAGGGAAAGACCCACTGACTCAAATTCTCAAGAGAACAACTCCCAGTATTGGGTATTTTATTCCAAACTAACACACATAAAACTTCTCTTCTTCCAAGGTCTGCAGTTCCATGGAGTAGATTTTCAACATAAGGCTAAAGACCAAAAGCAAGTACAACAAACCCCAATATCAGTATCAGTGTCATTAGTGACCTAGTTGGCTGCTAAGCACAATTTTTTCCCCTAAAGTGCCTGAGCCATAATTTTTCCAAACTTACTTCTTATTTCCATTCCTAATTTAGTGCATCTGATAATGCCACCAGACTTCATTTCATTTCCTGAGAAGACTGAGAGAGGGAGGATTCAAAGCTGGTGTAAATTCACTTTTCTCTACTTACCCATTAATCTGTGTCAAGTTATGCTGGATATGTTATTCTGAGAGACAGGCTTCCTTATCTGTCTCAGTAGCACTGCTTTGTTTTCAAATCAGCAAACAAGAAGCCATGTCCTAAACAGGCCACTTCATTATCTTTTGTGTTGGTTATTTTTGTGGCGTGTTTTTTATTTTTTTCCCCTAACAAAAATATAAATAATTCTTTACCACTGATAATAAATGGCGGATCATAAACTGAATGGAGAGCCTGTAGTCATTTGTGTGTGGCTTCAATGGGGAATCAATTCTCAGTTATCCACGCATGGCTGCTCTGGCTTGTGGATTAACCAGGCTGGGGGTGCACTGACCTCAGTTCATTCCCCACGTGCAGAGCTGACTTTGGACCAGCAGGCTCCATTGATCCCAGCAGTGCACATCTGTCAGTTCCAGGGCTGCCTCCAGCTCATCAGCAGATTATCTGTGTCACTCACAGCTCTGTGGAGGCTTCTCCACAGCCTCTGTGGGCTGTGGCAGCGAGGTGGAGTCAGCTCCATGGCCAGCTCCTGCAGCAGCAGAGGTACAACACTTCTTTCCACACTGACCGGGCATAAACTGAGTTTATTTATGCTCCTGGACCGATGGTGGCTGAGGAAACAATCTTTGCTCCTTAGACCACCAAGAGAGGAGAGATTTCCAACTTTAAATAAACTAGTTTGTTACTAGCTAGTTGAATTTAGTTAGTATGGAACTGAGGGAAATTGATGCACTGTACTTGCAGCAAGGCTGCTCTTTCCAAAACCTGGTCATGGCTACAGCAAGATCCTGCTCCACGTGTTTCCCAGCAAACATGGATTGCCTGAACTTGTATTTACTCTAAGTAATTAGAATATGGTGAGTTAAGGTCTTAATGTCATCAGTTAAATTTTAAATGTTTAGGTGCTTAAATAACAGACTCCACGTTAAAGTGTTATCAACAAAAAGGATCTAATTTGTTTTGTTTTATTGGAAAAAAAAATTGCAGATTTGTATTTGCCTTGTTATCTCTATATTTTATTATTCCAAAGAGATTCTGGATAGAGATGTTATCTTTAGTTATGCTCTTGCAATCTTGCAATTCGTCAAACCAGTAATTTATGTTTCTGTTGAAAGGAGGTGAGAAGTAATTAACTCATGTATTGCATCCTTGTCTTTGAGGGCCTTTCATTTCCACTAAGTACCTGCACTAGCAGGTTTGTTTTTTTGAATTTCAGACTCTTCAAAACTTCTGAGCGTCCTCAGGAAGGGCAGCACTCTCAGCAGTGTACGTGACTGCTCGGTGCCTTGCAGAATGAAGTCCCAGTAGTCCAGTCCTGTTTGAGGTCATTGGCCATATTCACATTGATTGTCTAGCCATTGGAGTCCTGGATTATTTGTCCCACTGAACAACTGGCCCTGGTTCTCAGGATATTTCCTCACTCTGCTACGCACATCCACAAGTTGCTGACTTGCCCGTGTGTGCTTCTGGCAGCCCGTATTCCTGGATGACCTATTTTTGCAAGAATCAAATGCCCGTGGCAGCAGTGTTTTATTGGCCCTTGCTGGGTTGACACCACTGCAGTGAGAGTGCTCATGGTCAGTGACACTGCAAGTCCTGGCTGAGCAAACTCATTTTCTGCCAGCATTGCAGCAGCTTTTATGTCAATCACTTGCTAGCAGGTGAGGATGGGCTCATGCAGATGTGTTTTCCATGGACAGAACCAACTCCAAGGCTAACATCACCGTGTGGTGACAGAAATGAGGAGTTTCTGTGCAGAGCACACTGGACACTCTCTTCTTGTCCTACTGACCTGGTACTGAATCACATACAACTCATGATTTCCTCTGTGGTTTCTTCTTCCTCAGCTAAAAATTTTAAGGGTGTGACAGATCAGCAGAGGTCAGGTGAGACTGGAGAGAAGGGGAGGAGTTGCTCTCATTTAGATTTTTTTTTTTTCCTGTAACAAAGTTGGTCACACCTCTAATAACCAGACTCAGCTGTGTTTTCCGGTAATCTTAATAACAGGTTGCTAGAGTGCTTAGCTTGTTCAATGCATTCAGTAATTAGAGCCGGTGCTGAAGTCATAAAACTGAGCATGGAGTGAGGTCTTAATGAACATAGTAATTTGTCTGCCAGTACAGCTCTGTGAAGCTTCCTCATGAATGGCTTCCCCTTGGATGGAACAGTGCAGTCACCAAACAGGGCAGGTCCATGTGGCAGCTGAGGACAAAACCCGAGCATTTGAGTGACATCAGTAAGATCAGTTCAGCAGTGCAGGCCAAGGAAATTAAAGCTAGCAACACTTCAGCTGGATTAGTTATTTTTCAAAGTCTCAAAGTGCTGAGAACTTGGTGTTTTTATTCAGTGTTAAGGCTGATACTTCCAGAAATATTCACATGCTGAGGCAATGTTTTTAATGACTCAGGGGAAGAAGCTGTCTACTGAATCACCAGTATCCAAACCTGAAGAACCCAATTGCTTTATGTAAATCTGAATATAATTAAGCATAGTCTTATTTTTTTTATTAGGTGTGAAATAACACCAGATGAGACTGCACTTACATAACAGTAATAATATTACTTGTTTTAGTTTTCTACCCTAGAATCTGGAACATACACTCATTGCAGTGTGTTGTTTATAAGGACTGAGAAAAGGATAAAACAAATATCTAGAAGAAGAGAACACTCTAAATGTGAAAACATTTCTGCTTATGAAATTCCTAAACCAGATGTTGTTAGAAGCTGGAAAAATACTCCAGAGGGCAAACCATGCAAGCTTGGCCTGTTCTTAACCCATTGGCCAATGTTAACCCTGCAGTAGCAGGAGCATTGATTTGATCTGCGGTGGCTGTCGTCAGCACTCACCATGGTGAGTTCTCTGAACATCAGGAGCAGTTGCATCAGATCAGAAGAACAGACAGTGGGTGTCCCAGACTGTCCCAAAAATATGTAATAAAAAAAAGCACCAGGTAAACATTGCATGAGCACATGATTAATGCCAGAAGAACAGAGGATAGTAGTTCAAGGAGAGGCAAAAATTATTAGTAACAGAACATGCGTATTTCCCAAGATGTAGAATATGCTAAGAAAGATCTCCAGGGATGAATACCATTAAGTTTCAAAAGCAGACTAACTGGACATCTAGAAAATGCTGTAAAAGAATTTTCTCTGTTGGCCTGCTAACCTTTTCTTTAAAACATGTGTTACAAGAACTGTTCTGCAAATAATCTGTTTTTTTCCCTGTAGTTTTTTTCTTCTGGTATTTTTTTTGGTTTTTTGGATTTTTTTTTTTGTCAGAGCAGAAATCATTCTGATGCTGACTTGTCTGTTTTCCAAGCAGAGATGTGCCAGAACATCAGCAGAGTCATAGGCATTACCCAATATTTGCCTGCTGAAGTGGTTGCAGTAACTGCTTGCAAAGAGGAAACATTTTTTTGGCTGAATAGGTGACTTTCATCACGTCTTCCAGATTGAGGTGTAGAACAGGTGTAGAGATCCAGAGAGAAGGACCCTGAGGCCTTCATCTTAAGCTTCAGTTCTGTGCTTATGCCTGTGTTAAATTGGAATAGATCCCATTATCTTGATCTGAATTTAAAAGAGATTACATGAAATTTAAGTAGTGAGTTGTGCTACATTCTCTTTTATGCTAAGTGGACATTGCTATCTTAATTTTGGGACAAACAGGACACTTTCCATGGATGAATTATAGAAATAGGAGGTAAATCCAGAACTTTTCACCTCCAGTTTCTACAGCTCAGAAAGGTGTACCAATGACTAGCCAGTGATAAATGTTACCACACTGAAGTGGCAGATTTTGCCATCACAGTGGTATCAAACTGACTTTCCTCTGACTGTCTTCTGATTCCTTCCAAAAGAAGACTAAAGGAGCAATCCAGGCAAGCTTTTCCTCTATGTTATGTGCATGTTATGTACAGCAGATAGACAGACACAAGGTAAACACACTGCCAGAGGGCTGCAGTCACTGCAGGTGCTGAATTCAGTTGCAAACACACGAAAAATAAGGAAGAGCACAGCTGAACTCTGCTGCAATGCTAATGCAAAACTGGCCTCGTGTTAATCATTTTGTTGGAGTGGTTACATAACCTGGAAGAGCAGAGAAAGGCCACAAGCTTTATAGTTTTGACAAAATGAAAAAGAGCTGGAAATAAAGAGTGGAAAGGGAAGATTTTGCTGCCGTGTGTGTCTTGAGCTGCAAGCAAAGCTCACTCAATGGCTCTGGTGCCATCATTTTTCTGACTTGTCTGATGAATGGATGTAGAACCTCAGGTGCTCTGAGGTTTTATACCTGTTCTATAACTGCCTGGAGTTTCTTGTTGAATAATCTGGCTGTAAGAGTTACAAAGCTCAAGATTTCAGAGGAGAAAAGATGTAGTGTTTTCCCATTCTCTACTACAAAAGTGGTAGAAATTTACATCTTGCAACCAAGTGGGCATTACTACTGGGTGTGATAATTAAAAGTCTCCATTGATAAACTGCAACAGCTTCTCTCCTAAATGTCCTGAGTGCCTCTCCTGCTCTTTGCCTCTCCCCTGAGCACTGCAGCCCTCTCTGGGCCTGGGAGACTTTGCTGCCTCTTGGATGCTGCAGCACAAGACATTGTTATGGGTCTGTTCATGATCCTCCTCTCCTGAGGCTCAGGGTTTTCCTCTCTGGTGCCATTCTTTCCTCTTTCACTTTACCACCCACCTTGTAATTAGGGACTCCCTTTGCCTCCCATCCCCACTCCCACTCATCTGGTGCAGCCGCTGACCCCACAGACATTTTATTCTTCACTTTTCTGGGAAGACAAGATGCTCTGCTTGCCTGGGTAAGGAATTGAGGCAGAGTGTGGCTCCATGACCACAGTGGTTTCTTTCCGGCTCCCTCCTCTCTGTGGTCACCATGGTGGAGCCATATGGGCAGAGGCCAGCAGACAGGGCAGTCCAGCACAGCGAGGTGATGGAAGGTGCTGCAGCAAGGGCACGAGGCTGATGGTGCTGCCCTGGTGGCTGCCATGGCCCTGTGGCAACACAAAGTTCATGCATAATTCAGAAATGCCAGACATTGGCACTGTTTGTGCAATTTGCTCTTATGGCTGGGATGGTGCAGGAATGCTGCGTGTAGCCTCTTGTCACACAGAAAACCTGTGGGTGTTTCCTGTCATCACTGGTGAAGGCATAAAAAGTAGGGAGAATACAGTTTAAGTAGAGAGAAACAAAGCAGTGAGTGACTGAAGTATTTACCACCACCCCCAGATATTTCAGGGGCTGTGTGTCCTGGTTGGGGCTGTGTGTCCTGATCAGGACTGTGAGCACACACAGCTCTTCCCCAAGTGCTGGAGCTGTTGGGGCTTTGCCTTGAACTGCTGGTACAGGTGGCAATGTGTGGGTGGGAGGAGGGATGCCAGTGTTTATTTTTTTTCCCAGCAGTGAGAACCAGAGGGTTGGGCTGATTGCTTCACCATTCAGCCTGCAAGGGCTCACTGCTGCACCAACACAGCCCCACATTTCACTCAGTGACTGCACCCGTATTGTCACTCAGCTCTGCACAGATTATTCCAATCTTTTGGTTCTTGTCACATAATTTTTCATTTCAGTCTGCAAGTAAGAATGACTGAAAAAATTACATTCCATTTGCTGTTTCCTTATGCTGTTGCTGGAATTAATTGTTGACCAAGTTTCTTGTGGGGAGTGTAATGAAAATCCAGTAGGATAGTAATATATTTCTGGCATGATTCATGGTTACCAGTGAAAATATTTAATGATCTTTTTGTATACATATAGTAATTGCTTCTTCTGTAAGACAATAATAAGTTGCAATACAATTACACTCTTGTTCTTCTTCATATGAGAAATGGGCACATGAGTGGGACAGAATCAGAAAAGCAGAATGTCCCTGGTATCTTTTCAATATTCATCTACTCACCTGAGATTCTGCAGTCTTTTGAATAACACTAGACTTTTATAATGACTGATTGTGCAGCCTTAAGATAAACAATTCATAAGATAGCTAAAGTTAATTTTCATTACAAAACTAGGCATTAAGGAGTTATTCCTAAGTCATTCTCTGAAGGTAAAAACTCCCAGGAATGCAATATGTTGCAGATAAATCCTCCTAACATAAAGCAATAAATTCTCAGTTACACAGAGATGAACAACACTTACTTCTGTCTAATAAACTTCTGGATCCTGGCTGCTGCTGCAAAAGCTGGTTTCTTTGAACAAAAGAGTGCCTGTCTTGTGAGAGCTCATTACCCATATGATAATACTGTTCATTTCCCCCACACAATTCACTGGAGGACCAGTGGGCTCCTTGCAAACTTCTAATTAGGTTTCACACTGTCCCTGAGCAGTAAGTGTGATTTTACCCATTTTACAGCTGTGGAAGTTGGGCAGGGGGGGCTGCAGCCAGTGGCCCAGAGCCACCTCTCCTGTCACTTCCACAGCTGGGAATAGACTTTGGATGTTGTTACTCCCAGCTCTCCGTTCCAAGCTGTATGCCACAACCTCTTGCAGAAGCTAATTAAAAACTAAGACAATGATTTGACAAGCTTTCAAAAATGTTATTGGTACTGCAGATTTCTTCTGGTATTGGAATGAAGTTTCTAGCACAGCTGTAGTTGCTGTCTGTGTTGCTTAACATTTTTAGAGTCATTCAGAAGACTCAAGCTGTACTCCTGATACATCCCAAAGTTCTCCACAGTTCTTTGCCCTGTTTCTCACTGGCACCATTTATCATAGGTGTTTAAAAGTGAAAACCCTGAAATAAGTGACACAGTTGCATGGAGGTAGGCAAAAGCTTCTGGTGTCTGCATATGCAGAGTGAGAGCTGGTGCGCTTTCAAATACTTCTTACTGATTTGTCAGCTCTAAGATTATTTTATTTCTTACAATGTGCTTTTAGGCATATAGAAAACCCTTAGAAGAAGTATGCTCGATTGTTTGTTAAAATCCATTGCAACTCAGCTGTCAAAACAAGATGAGTGCCCTTGTGTTTGTACTGATGTTAACAGAATCACAGGACCACAGAATTGTTTGGGGTTGGAAGGGACCTTAAAGACCATCCAGTTCCAACCCCCTGCCATGGGCAGGGACACCTTCCCCAAGAGCAGGCTGGTCTGAGCCCCATCCAGCCTGGTCTTGAGCGCTTCCAGGGATGGGGCAATCACTACTTTAGCTTCATAAACCTTTATCTCACACATTTGGTTGAGGGGTGGAAAGGGGGTGGAAAGAGTTAAGCTGCAGGCCAAGCTCCCGTGCTAACTTTAGAAAAAGCAAATCATGCAAAAGTTGAGGAGAAGTGAAAATCACTAAGGAAGTGGATCTTTTGAGAGGAAAATGTGACATATTCAGCAAAATCCCATTAAACCTCTTTCTCCTGGCACCACATATGGGTGAAAGCAATTCTGTGTCTGGCAGTGTGGCACAGGGCTTGCAGGGAGAGGCAGGTGCTGCTCACCCACAGGGAGGTGTGATCTCTGCTCAACCTGGGTGAAATACATATTAAAAAGAGGATTTCACATGGGGAGAGGAGGGCTTGGCAAATCAGTTGGAGCATATTTCCCCACATCACATTAACTTGGCATTTGCAAGAGCAACCCCATTTAATTCTCATATCAGTGTGGTGATAACTTGTGCTCCAGTGTAGTCATTTGCAGAGCCTGGTGCTGTTAGCAGAGCAGTGCTGCCAGTGCTGAAGCACATTTAACACTGCCAAGAAGCTGTTACTTGCAGAATTTTGCTCCTCCTCTGGTAAAACTATGACTGTTTACTCATTTTGAGTCATATTCAGAGCAACGACTCCATGAGAGGATTTTAGAGAGTGATTTGTCAGTTTGGGAAAGAGCTGCAGCCTGAACAGGGGGTGTTTGCTTAACACACACATTTAAAACACACTAGTAGCAATCAGCTAAAAAGGCAGAGAGTTAAAACTATCACCTTACAGATAAGCTGGTGGCCAGAAAGCTCCTGGCTATTACAGTAATTTCACGACTATAAGGCGCACCGGACTATAAGGCGCGCTTTTATTTTACAGCAAGGATCCACATGCAACAAAGTAACGAATTAGTAACAGAATCTTACGATTGTGGGGTTTACTGGCAGGTGCTCAATTTGCAAACATTTTTCATGGATCGGTGTAGCCTTTAAATGCAGCCCCAGGTACCCTCCCCATGCCGCGGGCCCCGGCACTCCCGCCCGCCGTTCTCCCACACCTTGCAGCTGCCCCCGGTGCCGGGATGCTTGCGCGGCTCTCTCCTGCTCGTGGTCATTTGATTGTGAGCTTCATGTTTGTTGCTGCGCAATGTGAAACAGAAATTGTTTTGAGATCCCTTCAATACTCAAACTTTCCCCATATATAAGGTGCACCGGATTATAAAGCGCACTTCCAGGTTTTGATCAAAATTTTAGGCTTTAAGGTGTACCTTATAGTTGTGAAATTACTGTAATCAGAATCAAACCTTTTACCCTTTCAGCTTTTGAGAAGAGCAGTGTGCCAGATGAGAGGCTTTGCTGTGGCCCTGGTGCTGTGACACAGGCAGAGTGTGACAGTGCTGGGCAGAGCTGCCTCACCCTTCACTCAGCAGCACCACTGCACAGTGCTGTGATGTTGCTCCACCAGTGCTGTCCCTGTGCAATGTGGCAGCACTGAATACCCTCAGAGGACATGATCAATAGTCGATACTGCCAGAATCTCTTCTCCACATGGACACCCTGTTTGGATTCTGCCTGGGACTCAGCCCCTTGCTGCAGGACTGTCTGTTTTCCATCAGCTGGCCCTCTGCCCTGTCTGCCAGGACACCAATAAATCAGGAAGCTTTCCACTGTTTTCCCAAGTTGTGACTCTGACACACCGGGCTTAATGCTTTAGAGCATGACTTGAGGGATGTTTGGCACCTTGTGGGAGCAGCCTCTCCATTCAAAATGCCACTCCACACTACCTCTGTTGGTATAGGGACAGCCTTCTTCAACGAAGTCCTTATGTGCTTTTACATCTTTCCAAGGTTTTTCCTTCTACTTGGCTGTCTGGAGAAGACAGAGAGTGACATTCTTCACTTCAGCTAGTTTCTACAGAGGCTAAACTTGGATTCATTAGTTTAATATGTTTTATTGACAACTTTTTGCCCTCTACAGCTTTTATCCTTTTCCCCACCAGGAATATCTAATAAAGGGCATTGGTTTAATGAAACAGGGTATTCTTTGGTTCCTCTGATGATACCATATTTTGTATAACTTTGCTCAAGCAGGGTTAGTAACAAAGCACAAGCAGTGTTGATGCTGGTGGAGCTTCATTTCAGTGAGATTTCAGAAAATCCTATGGGAGAAATGTAACCCCCATTAAACAGGAGGCTGGAAAACTTGACAATATCATATGTGATGGGAGCGCTTGTGCCAGTGTCCTCACAAAGCTCTGCTTTCCGTGGTGCCCTCCAGCACTGCTGCTCTTCCAGCACAGGGCCCTCTATGGCTTTAAGCTGCTCCTCTGCTTTTCTCTTCAAAACACTGGCATTTTGACTTCAAATCCAGGGAATTTCTCTGCGGTTTAGACCAGCAGACAAGGGGAAGGATGCTGTGTCTGGATGCCCATGTGGCACACGAGCAGTCAGAGCTCAGAAAGAAGCTGGCCCTTACTCCCAAATTAGGACTAAAAGGGCTTTGTTTCCATCCCAGTCTGGCAGAAATGACTATGTAGGTCAGTGTGGAAGGATGAATCGTGCCATGTGTCCTGTGAATATTAAACCCATACCATGCTCTTTGTCTCGGGGACAGAGCTTGCTGGAACCACAGAGCAGCTTGAATCCAATGCTGGTTTATGAATTCACCCTGGTCGAGAAGAAAGAGAATTGCTTGGTGGTGGTAGTGTATATGCAAAACTGAGATACTCAAGGTTTCAGTCCAAATTATCTCAAATTTTTTTAAATTTTTTTAAAATTTATTTATTTATTTTTTTTCCCTAGAGAAGTCACTTGTAATCCTGTTTTCCTGGCTGTACTTAAACCATATCTGTTGGTTTGTGATCAGAGAAGACCTGGGCACTGTCCCTGGTCTGAGCAGAACCGCAGAATCTACTCCCTGGTGCAGATTAGCAGTGAACTGGGACTCTTACCCAAATACCTTACCCATTATGGTTGTCTTTGTACTCTATAAATCAGATGCATGTGAACAAACACCCTACTCAGTGGGTATTTCTGTAAGGATAAATGCATGGCTGATATTAAGTGCTTGATAGTAAAGTGAGGCATTGTGGGGACCTCATTCCTTTCAGCTCTTGGATAGAGGGTTTAGCTAATTTCTTTATTGATATTTTTCCCTGGGTGTAGTGGCAGCTTTACCACTTGCCTCAGTGAGAAAAGCAAGGAAGCAAAAAAATAATAAAATCCTCAGTTATGCCATTATCCTCCAAACAGCTTTAAAACTTCAAAGTGAGGATAGAATCTCAGCTAAAGTTTGCTGACTTCAACAGGGACCCAGAGGTCTGTGGGATGGGGTGAGTCCCTTGCCTCGCCCAGGCTGGGAGACAGGAATGACAGAAGGGCAGCTTTGCGTGTTTTACCCTATCAGCCCCATGTCAGGTGGCAGCTGGAAAGTGGGACCTGCTTCTGAACACCACCAGCATTCTCCTTAAGAGCTTTATTTCCCTCTTAATTGCTCTGTAACCCGTTTTGATTAGTCAGTGATGATTGCTGGGTCTGATGATTGCAAGTACTCATTAGCACGTGGGCCAGGGAGCAGCTCCCCAGAGCACAGAGATTTGCCAAAAGGGAATAAGTGAGACATGTGAGATTCCAAAACAGGAAACTGAAATTTTAGGAGATAATACAGCAGCATATTCTCCACTACCATCATCTGACACAGGCTAGAGGATGACACAAAGGGAATTGAGACTGCATAATACAAACTCCACAACTATAAGGCGCAGCCTTTTGACTAAAATTTTGATCAAAACCTGGAAGTG
>VRYO01002734.1:7679330-7751425 GCA_009812075.1 Sialia sialis | reverse complement strand
GCGGCTTATAATCGTGAAATTACTGTAATTATAACAGTATGAACCCAACTTTAGCCACTTCTTTTAGAAACAATTGCCCCCTAAATATTGGCATTTGACTGTAGAGGAGAAATATTCAGGGGACAAGCTTAAATTTAGATAGCAAATTAGAGGTGTAAATTGAAAAAGCAAAGTAAGTCACTTTGCAAGTAGCTGCCCGTGGTGTCATATGGGGAACATCGGGGAGCTCTGCTCCAAGACTGGGGATGCTGGGTGCTGCCACCAGCTGAATGAGCATCATGTCATAGCAGCATCTTCTGTGTGGGTGAGGTGAGGCCATCCATTTATTTATGGAGAAGGAAGCAGCCTGGGAACCCAAGGGCCAGTGTAATCTTTTGGCAGTGGGTTTTCTTTGTACCAGAGCAGGAAGATCCAAGTGGTCTAAACCCCCTGTTGGGAGAAGGAGAAGCAGGCAGTGCAGCACACTGCTGAATCCCACTGAGGACCCTGGGGCACATGGACATGCTTCCAGCTGTGACATTTATTTTCAGAGTGGAACTGCCTGAATCTATCCCAACATGAGGCACAGAAAGTGCTCTGAGCTTGTTCTTAAAATGCAAAAGCAAAGTCATTCTTGTGGAGATCTCCGCTCTGCAATTCATGCATTTAAAGAGTCCAAAATCTAGACATTTTACAAAGTCACAGACAGTCAACCTATACCTGACCTCTACTGTATGTGTTTGCAACACGAGCTTTCCAAACACTTTTTCCAATTGAAGTAGCAGGAGGATCATTTTTAGCACCAGAGGCAATTATTCTGGTCTGGAATTTCAAGATGGTGTTGACTTTTGCCACAAATACACAGAAGAGATTTGTTTCAGCATTTCACAATAACAGGGTCCCAGGAAAATACGTCCTCAGTCAGACTAATGGGGACCCAAGACCTAAATAGAGAAGATATTCCATTGTCTAAGAGGACAGAAAAACAAGGAAAATCAAGGCATTGTCTTCTGTTTTTATCTGCTGGAGGCCCAGCTGAATTTCTGCAGATGGCAGATAGCTTTGCCAGCCTTCACAACCCAGTGGCTTTTCTTCCTGTTTGTTTTGTCTCTAGGGAAACATGCAACATTTAGCAATTAGATGTCGATCCAAGTATTCAGCAAGGTCAAGGAAAGCTCTTATGTTATTACAGTTTTTTTCCCCTAACATAACTAATTTTAGAGAATGTGCTCATGGGCCTCATATTGTGACTACAGTGGAGTAAAAAAACTCTGTGACTGCAAAGTGCACAGTTTAAAATGCAGAAAAGACACTTACTGGGAACCAGGAGAAATAGGAGACGTGAATGAACAGGGGGTTCCCAAGTAGCGCAGGCAGCAGTGCTGCACCTGGGAGAGATCTCCTTGTGCCTTATCTAACTTCACTGGGGTTCTGCAGATAACTTCACAGCTTGGGCCCATCATCCCAGAGACCCAGGGCTGGCAGTGGTAATAGCTTGCAAACTGAGTGTTTAATTATGCCTTTTTTCCTTCTTATATTATGCAGTTCAACCAATTGTTTTTATTCTGTGCTGTTGCTTTTGTTTGCATCATCTGATGTCCTGTATCTCACTCCATCATTCTTCCTTCCTTTGCAAAGTTGCTGCAAATCTTTTCAGCATAAATGCCACAATACTAATAAAAAATCCCTCCATCTCTCTGGTGTCAGGAAGGATGCAATAATTAAATATATGTCCAGCATTCTGTAATACAAATTGATTTGAACTTAGCTGAAAACCAATAAGTAATAAGGATTTGTTGGCTTTCCTACCCCTTGGTATGACAGCAGAAGAAGATAGTATCAAATCTCACGTCCTGAAACATTCTGTTGAAAATAACATTCAGGGCAAAAGTTACTGGCAGTGGTTAAAGGCACATCCAGGATCCTGCAGAGCTGGAGACTGGACTTGGAGCCCCTGAGAGTGCAGAGAAGTCCCCTGAATGTCTGTCAGAGTCATCTCAGTGTAAGATGATGCAAACTGGTCTGCAGCTATCAGAACCCTGTGGTGAAGGCAGAGAGGAGGATGAGCTCACGTCTCTCCAGCAGGCAAGCCCTGATCCAGGATGCCAGGAGGAGCCACAGGGCACACAAGGATTCAGACGTTGTCTTTGGCAGGGAGCACCAAAGTCAAGATCCAAAGCCAGGAATCAAATTCGGCTGGGAAGGGCAGAGGAAAGAGAGAGCAAGCCTTTTGAGGAGCTCATGTTGTCAGTAGTCTTTCCTCAGACTCAGGAATTTTTCCTCATGTACTCTGTGGTGAGTTTTGCAATCAGATTTTGCTGAGAGAAGCTCACTTTGGTAGGTCAGGGGTAGAGTCTTCCAGAGGACCTGTGCTGCCATTGAGTCTAACACTGGTGAAGTCCACATCTGGAGCTCTTTTTATTTCCTGTAGAGGCAAAAGGCTTTTCTTTATCCCTCAGTGAGATCCTGACTGCAGCATCAGTGGGTTCAACAGCATGACTTGAAGCAGAGGAAGAAGCAGGAAACTGGAGGCAGCAGGAGTTCAGAGTGCAAAGCCATGATGTTGCAGGAGATGATAGAGAAGCTGGCAAAGCCCTCTCGTTTAGCACTTCAGGCCATGTGCCAAGATGGGCTGGTTCTTTTATTTTGCATTCAGCCCTGGCAGCACTATTGCAGAGCTTCAGTCAAAACCCCACAAGAACTCAGTGAGAGCCACTGCCTGGTAGAGGCAACATGGAGTTAATGCACCTGGAGAGGCAACAGCTCCCCAAAATCCATAGAGTCTTTGTGGAAAGGCTGTTCAGTTCCACAACCAAGACCTTGCCTATATGTGAAGAACTGATTCAGAACAAAGGTCTCTCTGCTCTCCCTTGTGTGGAGCAGGGTTTTATCTGTGTCCAATGTTTGGGCCAAAAGGCTTTCCCCAGCTCCTTGGTGATGTGATGACTCCATCAGGGGATGAAAGCTGATCATGCACCTTCCATCCTACCTCCTCTCCCTCCCTGTGCCAGCCCCAGGCCTTGGGTCCCATGGGAGAGACTCTTGGTGCAGCATCTGGAGCTCTGCTGCAGTGCTGAGAGTACAGTAATTTCACAACTATAAGGCACACCGGACTATAAGGCGCACTTTTCTTTTGCAGTGAGGATCCGCGCGCAACAAAGTAACGAATTAGTAACGGAGTTGCCCGATCGCGGGGTTTACTGGCAGGTGCTCAATTTGCAAACATTTTTCACGGATTGGCGCAGCCTTTAAATGCAGCCCCAGGCGCCCTCCCCATGCCAGGGGCCCCGGCACTCCTGCCTGCCCCTGGTGCCGGCTGCCGCAGCTCTCGCAACTCGCACTTCCGGGTTGGCAAATTTCTGCACTTTGTCCATGTATAAGGCACTCTGGGTTATAAGACACACCTCTGGATTCCGATCAAAATTTTAGTCAAAATGCTGTGCCTTATAGTCATGAAATTACTGTATGTGAAATTCAATATGAAACTCCAAAAGTCTGGCAAAAAAATTGCCATTTTGCCTTTTCCCATGACATTCTTACTTTTGCCTGTCTTACACCCCTGTGCACAGGGTCTCATCTAAAGGCTTCATGGAATTACAGGTTAAACTGTCCATGATCCACAAATGTGCTGAATTGGGCTGTGTTTGACCTGTACAGCTCCAGGGCTGTGTTTGTGAAAGCTGACCCTTCCCTACCTATTCCTCATGGAAAGCAAGGGCAGCAGTAGAAGTTATACAGGATAAAGGTCTTGGAAAAGCTATGTCAGTCTTGGCTTTACAGGCTTTGTGTTTCCTGTCCACTCCTCTTTCTGCTACCTATATTCACAAAAGCCTGATGATGCTGGCAGGAGTCTCTCAGTTATCCTGAAATGAGAACCATTATCTTGCCTATGACCCTGAATCATCTTATTCTCTGCAAGACTGAGCTGCTGGCAAAACCCTTGTCTCCTCCCAGTCTACCTACTGCATTTCATCCTCATGAAAACCTGAGATCTGAGCTGTATTCTGTGGTTTGTGTCCCCTAGTTAGAGCCTTCTGCCTTGTTTTTTATTCCATCCCATGAGTGGTGTTGCATGGTGGTGGACTGAAGTTTATCTTTTTATAAATAAATTTGTACATGAAAATCAATATTCAGAACTCAAAATTGCCAGTTCTTTCTTAACTTTTACAAAATAGCCAATTTTCTTATGAAATCTTAAGAGATACCTGGTTCAGATTATTTGCATGGTTCATATAGACTGAGGTATATTAGAAATATCCTCAGCATTTGTCTAGCACACAAAGACTGGATTCAGTAGAGTTATTAAAAACAAAAAAGCTTCTGTGTTAAAGTACATTTGGAGCATATTCTTTTTAAGTCAAACACAATATAGACTGGTATTGATGAGAATATCCTGCTCTGAAGAAGATCAGAAGAAGGATTTTATGCCAGCAGGATTGATCTGCTCAGGAAAATGAGGAGGCTGAGGGGACAATACAGATTTCCAGGGGACTGGTGACTGCTCAGCTGAGCTGTGATCAGCTGTGATCATCCTGAGCTGGCAGCTGCCTGTCCTGCCTGCCCTGCTTGCCCTGCCACTGAGTCACTCTGCAGGGCAGTTCTGCTGCCCAGGATGGTGTGATGGCCTGATGCTGGGCTGGTCAGGTGATATTAGACAGGTTATTTGGAAGGAGGGGTTAATTTTCAAATAGAAATTCACTGATTTAAGGAATGCACTGGTTTAAGGAATTTTCTTTTGGGCTATGCTCATGACTCCTCAAGGACACTGCCTTGCATTGCCTCCAAAGTTTTTTTGTTCTTACCTTTCCAGAATGAAGTGTTCTGTTTTTCTTGATGTCTTTACAGTTCACCTTTTAATGTTTTCAAGTGCATAAAACAAAATATAAAGCCAATTTGGATTTTTTTCACTGTATCAAAGTCCAGCATTTTGAATAACAAACACATTTCTTTGGAATTTGAAGGAAATACCAAATTTACTTTCTTTGTTGTATTTTCTAAACAGGATGGAAGTCCAAATCGTGCAATTTGCCTTGAGAAACAGATAAAAGCAAATATTAAGTGTCTATGAACTTTAAAAGGAGTAACTTGCTTTAAAATAGTACCTTTTTCTTATCCCTTTCTTTTTTCTCTTTGCATTAATTACCAGTGAAAATACTCTTGCAGGATCAGGAACTATTTAAACCAGATAAAATCTTTTATCTCCTTGACACTCTGTTATCTTTTCAGCTTCCCTTCTCAACTTCAGGCAAACAGGAAAACAACTTAGTAATTTTCACACAATTATTCTTAGTTTTGTCTTTTGGGGTCCAGCACTTTTGGGGACAGCTGTGAGTCAGTTTCTGAGCCTGGAGCTTCTTACAAAGGCACATATTTTGGTGTGGAATCATCTCATTTAGGGAGTATGTGAGTGGAGTTGAAGATAAATAGGAAATATTGTTGATTTCTAGCAGCAGGCAGAGTTTCAGCCACATTAGAGGGTTCATGGCTGGGCTTTTGACTTAGCAAATAGAAGGGAAGGAGTGAGTTTGGACAGCACATTTCACCCTTTTTCATGGGAGTAAATTTTTGTATCGCCTAAACCACAGCAGAGACTGTTTTTATTAGGCTTTAATTTTCCCTCCTGCAATAGCTGAGTGTGGCCAAAGCAAAAATCCCAAGCATTTGAGCTGTTTCTTGGCTGAGCCCCCTGGCCCTGGCGCTCGCCCGGAGCCTGTTGAGGATGATGGAACGGCTCCCACTGGGAGCTGGACCAAGTTTGGAGCTGCTCCTCACTGCTTGTTTATTTGTCCTATTCTCTGGGCTTGGCAGGTGGCATTTTTGCTCAGTGAGTCATTCTCCAGCACATGCATTTATCTGGGCTGACATTTTAATCATGCAAATAAGGATCTCCTTAATGAAGAAAAAAATTAATTTCACAACTGTTGCTACAAACACAGTGACGGTCCTGCTAATGTCATTACATTTATAATACAATCAGTGGCTTTTCCATAATTGCTAGAAACTGGCACACTTAACAGCAGAGTAAAGGTTACACAAAGAGCTGTGTGACTCCCCTTGTTCACTCTGCTTTTTTATGCAGAGTGTTTGGCACTCTTCATATGTCCTTTTGAAATCTTTTGGTCATCACTGCTTCATTGCTTGTACCGCAGATGGCTTTGCCTTTGTTGGGGGAGCAGACAGAATAAGTGGCAAGGAGACAACTCCTCTGTGACCTTTTGTGGCTTCTTGTCTTTCACATCACAGTCTGCAGGGTAAACACAGTGACTCATTCTCTTTCAGCAAGTAGCTGCCTTCCCAAGGTTTTGTTGTTTGCAGGATTTTTCCGTTACAAAATCTGCGCCCAAAGAGCAGCGGGATGTGAGCTGTGAGCAGCCAGTTTCTGCCTCCAGACCACTGCAGATGGGGCAGGCAATAAGGAGTGAAAATTCCTGGGCAGGATCATACCTTTGTTGTCCTTTCCTCCTCCACAATGAGCTTCATTTCTTGGTCCTGCTCCAATGCAGTGTGTCAGTGAGAAGCTTAAAAAAAACCCATTATATGGTAAAAAGCAGTCAGAAGAAAGGGTTTCCTAAGGGGGAAAGGTGCTAAAATGCTCTAAAATTAGCAGAAAACCAGTGGCTTGGGAAACTGAGGAGTCAGGATCTCAGTTGTGCAGTGTCAGCCTGGGATGAGGAAGAGCTGTTTCACACCCAGAGTCTTCTCTTTGTCTTGAAATGCTGTGATGAGGTACCCAAGGCCCAGGTAAAAACCTTAATTCCCAGTGCTCTGGTCTCAAGGTGACAAGAATCTCTCTCAGGTTGTGTTACCTCTGCTGAAAGGTATTTCCAGGTTGGCTTTTTGACTTTTTTGGTCGGCAAGGGAGGGTCTAAAAGTATTGGAAAACGTCTCTCAGAATCAAGCTCTTGAGCTCAGGGTACTTCCCAGAGGCATTTGAGGTAGTTCCTTTAAAGCGTTTCATGTGTCAATATTTTAATTTTTACCCAAATGGGTATGAGCTTCCCTGGTGGCAGAAATGCAGGAAAAGCAAAGCTCTCAGGAGCAACAGGTTTGCTGGTAGAACTTTGGGATTTCTCAGAAATTATAGAGGAGGAGGAGAACAGTAAATGAATGGAGAAAAAGCACAAAAGTAGGGAAAGGGCTGGAGGATGTTGGCTGGAGAGGTTCATCTTGTCAGTGGGCAATTCAGAACCCCTTCCAAGGTCACTTTGGCCTGTGTTTACCACTATACCTTCACTGATTAGGGACATCATATATTTAATTGACCAATCTAAGCTGGAAAATTCCTGTGTTGGTGGAATATTGGACTGCATCAACCAGGTGAGACCTGTGTCTGCACCAGCAGCAGTCACTGTGTGTGCTACAGACTCAGTAGAAACTCAGAAATTAAAAAAGTCAGTGCTTGCCCATGATTGGCATGCTCCAGGTACTGTTTCTTTGCAAAGCATCTCAAATAGTCTCAAATTGCACCAGGTGAGGTTTAGATTAGATATTAGGAACTATTTCTTCACTGAAAAGGTGGTCAGGCATTGGAATAAGCTCCTTAGGGAAGTGCTGGATGCACCATGCCCTGAATAATTAAAAAAATTATGTGATTGTGGCACTCAGGGTCATGATTTAGTGGTAACATGACAGTGCTGGGTTAATAGCTGGACTTGCTGATCTTTAAGCTCTTTTCCAACCTTAACAATTCTTGGATCCTTTGGTTCTGTCCCTGGGAACCAGAATGAGTGTCTGTGTGCTGCACAGACCCACCAGAAACTGGGACCACATTGATGAGAAGAAGTCTGAGACCTTGGCACCAACCTTCCTTTTCACTGCCTCACTCCCCTTAGAAGATGTGCAAGTCTGCAGCTCAGAGAGACTTTTTCCATGGTGCCTTTCTGTACTGTAAAGGTTCAGAATCACAGGTCAGGGGATCAGTTCACACACATTGAAGCAGTGCCTGTGTCTGGAGTGTGAAATTTGTATTATTATTGCTCAGGATGTTTCCTTTCCCATATTCACCCCAGGGATTCCCAGTGGGAGATCACATCCTGTGACAAGACAGGTTGTTGCCTTTGCATCAAGTTCCAAGAGCCTGGAACGTGCCATGGCAGTGAAGGATCCTTTGAAGTGTTGCTGCACCTCTCTGGCTTTTCATGCAGGGGTGACTATCGCATGTATTTTTGTTAGATCATAACCATTCACTGTAATGTGCCTTTTTGCCTAATGCTGGGGCATGTCTTCAACGAGAGCTGCTCAGTGGGGTCCCAGAGAGAGGGTTTGTAACATTCCTCCCCAGCCAGCTTCACAGCCCCAATGGCTTTTTGCCTCACAGTGCCAACCCACAGAGTTAAAATGTCATGGATCTCACCTTTGGAGACCGAGACAAAAAAGAGAGGATGAGTGCTGTGGCTTGCACAACAGTTTTTATTTGCTTTTGATTTTTCAGCCTTTCAGGGTTACCCTTTAAAAAACTGTTTTCTGCAGGGGCTAGATCTTGGAGCTCATTTTTTAGCAATAGCTGACATTTGTCCAGAACTGCATGACCCCAGAGTCTGGAACAGGTAGCAGTGAAATCACAATTTGAGGACTGGCTGCTGCCACTTTACCACGCTGACACAGAACAAAACATATCCTGGTTGCCCCAGTTAATCTTCCTTCTTTCAGACAGAAGTGAAATGAAATTTCCCCTTTTGCTCCTCTGCTGGTATCACAGCTCCAGCCCAGTCTGTGGGTTTTCCTTGCCCTCTGTGGTGTGGCATCCATGCCCAAAGCTTACAGAACACCAAGTCCTGGTGAAGAATTAATTCTCTGAAGTGAGAGATGCTGGACACTGTGTGCTGCTGGCACGCCAGGGCTGGCCAGAGTGTGCCCTGGCAGGCTGCTGCTGCCTGTTTGTGTTCCCTCCTGTTGGCCAGGAACTTTTCCCAAACCCTTTGGTCTTCTCCAACAGCTTTGAATATTTCCCCCCTGCAGCTGTAGAGTGGGATATTTTCTCTGCTAGCATCCACTGGCTCTTTGACTGATCCATTTCTGGGATAGGAGATGGGGCTTTGACCCACAGCTGTTTACACTTCCCACCACACATCTGTGTCTTCAGTACAGCAATAGAAACCTGACCAAGGTCTGTTGTGCACAGCCCATTCTGCCTTTACATCAGGAAGGAAACTGCATTTTGGAAGAAAAGTGTTTCTGAGCCTTTACTTGCAGTTATCTGACTGAAAATAAATACACTTCCATGAGGCACATTAAAAACTCATTATAAAAGTGTTATGGCCAAAGCTTGAGCTGATGCTGTAGTCCAAGAACCCCAAATCCTGTGAGCCCTTCACAGGCAGGGCAGTGGCAGCTATTTGTGTCTCATAGGGCCAGTAAAGGAAAATTTGGCATCAGAAAGCAAATTCAGTGAGCAGTCATGCTGACGGCTGCTGCCATCTCCTCTCCCCCTCCCTCCCTCTGTCCCTTCCCTGGAAGGACATGGAAACTCTTAGTTGGGGTGTCACCTGCTGAAGATAAAAGTGACATTTCTGAGACACATCACACAGGGGAAGCTGAGGTGTTTTGATCCTTCTTAGGCAAGGCTGATGGCAATTTGGAGAAAGTGTTTTTGTACGTGCTGAGACGCCGTAATGCCAGGCTGATGGGCAGAAAAACTGCTAGTGGAAAAGCAGCCTCATACAGGAGTTCTCTTGCAAGAGAGGCTATGGAGGCAGGATCTGATCTTTAATTACCTCAGACATGAGAATGGAAACCACAAATACTTGCAAGATGATTTTTTCTTTTTTAAACATGTAAGATAATTATTAAGTATTGATCTGAACCCCACAGTTCATCAGTCCACTGACATCCAATCCCTTCTGCTTTAAAAGCAGACATTTATTGTTAAATATGTATTTCAGTGCTTTAATATAAACAGTTCATGCAATTCAATGTCACAATGCACACAGCTAGAGTATATTAACAGTGATAGATGTTTTCTAGCTAGAGATGATCCTGTACCAAGTAAAAAGAGTGAGTGGTGCCTGGCTCAGCAGCTGGTTGGACCTTTCATTCTGCATCTCTTTTCCCAGTTTTACTTCCCTGCTCCAGTTTTCCTCTTTGAGGAGGAAATCCCGCAATATGCCGTCTTTATATGGTCTTTGAAATTCAGAGGGGACATAGAAACAGAACAAAGCTCCTGTATCCTGAACATGAGGTGCTGCTGAGCCCCTTAGTGCTTCACAGCTCTTTTTGTTTATTTCAGAAATAGTGATGGGAGACTGCAGTAGCAAAGAGTCAACACTAGATAGCATTTTATGTTTATTTTGAGGAAGAAAAGCCTTTTTGTTCTCGTATTTAGGTAGGTTCTGAAAAATTCCAAGCACATATTTTAGACATAATTAATTGTCAGTGTTTTATGGTGATCAGTGCGATGTCTTCTATAAATTCAAAACAATAGGCAACAAAACTATCTTTTTTTCTGTATTGTTTACTTGACATCATTGCATCAGAATAGAATTTATGTGCATTTCTAAAGTGATTAATGCTGTTTTGCCTCTGGGTGCAGAGGTCATAGGTTTATATTTGCTGTTTGCATGGGTCATGTTCCTGATCCTGTTAACTCCACTAAGGTGCTAAGTACAGTGCAGGGAAATCATGGCACAAGCAGCTACAGCAGCACCAAAGGAACTTTACTTGTGATCTGCAGAGCAATAAAAAACCTCAGGATAGGATCTGGCTCATGAATTGAGGCACACTCACCTTGTGTCTGCATTTGGGTGTTGATGAGGAAAATCCTGAGGTGGAGAGGGATCCAGCACTCAATTCAGTGTCCTTATGTAGGCATCTATTACCATCCAGAACATCCCAGGATATCTGAGATGTCCACATATAACCTCTGAGAGCCATGAGCTTCTGGATGCCAGCTGAAGAGACACCCTACAGCATTTCAGAATACACCAGATTCCTGCATTTGGGCAGTGCACTCACACACCCGGTGTCCACTGACAGTGGTGGACACGAGACACCCCCCACCTCAGCTTGGGACTCAGATCTCTTGGTCTTCAGGATGAATCTCACCCTTCATGAAGGATTAAGTCACCTAAACCTGGCCATGCATTTGAGGGACCCTTGGGTACCTTGCCCAGCTTCCAGATGTTGACCCAGAAAATTAAAGATCTCCTACAGGGTTCCATTAAAAAGCCCTAAGAAAATGTCTTGGATACCCTAGGGCCTCTCAAAGCGCTCTACAGCCCTGTGCTCTGGCTGTTCTGCCCATCTGAGCAGATGCCTTCAGGCTCCACAAAAACTGGTTTTAGCCAGGGGGTTGATCTACATAATGCAGCACTGGGTTTGGGTGGAAGAATGCTCCTTGGTGGAGGAATGAGCAGAATCTGACCCTATTTGGCCATGTTCTACAGAAGAGATGCCACTGTGGGGTTCTTGTAAGGTGGAGTGAGAACAGGCAGGGAACAGATCCCAAAAGATCCCAGAGGCTGCTGCAAGTGAGGGGCTTCCTCATGGAGAAGGAGCTGGTGGAGCCCAGCTGTGGCAGGACGTGCTGTGGGTCCCCAGGGCTCTCCTGTGATTGCAACACCAGAAACAGCACTGCAAAACTCTCCTTAAAATATGCTGATCACACAGGAACCCGAGGCAGCTGTGCTGCAGTGTCTTACGATAATTACTTGGCATCGCTTTAGCATATGAAATTGCTTTTGAAGGCAATGACATGAAGTTGTGTCAGGGGAGATCTAGGTCAGATATTAGAAAAAGGTTTTTCACCCAGAGGTGGTTGGGCACTGATCAGGCTCCCCAGGGCAGTGGTCACAGCGCCAAACCTGACAGAGCTCAAGAAGTGTTTGAGCAATGCTCTCAGACCCTTGTTGTGACTCTGGGGTGTCATGAGCAGGGCCAGGAGCTGGACTATGATGGTCCTTGTGGGTCCCTTCTATCTTGGCATAATGTGTGATTCTGTGCCCTTTTTATGCAGGTCTAGTGAAGCTGATCAGGGTTTCAGAGCTTTGAAGCTTTGGTTTCTTTAAAACAGATTTTTTTTGGTAAGGATATGTAGCAAGACTCATTTCTCACTGTCATTGCTGCCCCAAGACCTCATTTTTAGCATTAATAGTTAGTGCTTGATAGGTAATAGTTAGATAGGTAGACAGTTAGATAGGTAACATGAATCTGAGGTGTCTGGGATGCTCTAGCACTGTTCAGAAAACATTGCTTGATCTCACACCCTCTGCACAGGGAAGCAAGTGGGCTGCAAATGGCAGTAATTTGAGGATCAGCTCAGGAGGAACAGCTTGCTCCTCATTGGTCTGTTGGGATATTATGAGCCCACCCAAAGTTCAACCCAATTTTTTTTGATCCTCAAGTGCTGTGCCAGAAGAGCCCAGTCCAGGTATCCAGCCCTGCAACAGCTGTGTGAAAACCTCTGTGTCAGCTCGGGGGGATGCTGGCATTTCCACTTTCACTTCGCCACAGTAATAATCAGAATTACAGCAGTTTGGGTGGAAAGGGAAATGTAAATAGCAGACACAACAACAAACCCAAGAAAAAGTCCCTCAAGCTCAAATTTAAAGTGTTCAAAGGTTTCTTTTTGCTGTTCCTGGGATCTGAGTATCTTAATGCTTACCCCAGTCGAGGAAGTGAGACAGTTGCATCCTGATTGCAGAGCTGCTGCTGGGACTGGAATCCTGGTTTCTGATAGAGTGTTTGGCTCTCTTGGCCCTGAGCCTTTCTTAAAGGATTCATCTGTGAATGCACAGATGTGCCTCTGCAGGTCTTAACTCTGTGCTCCTCCTTCCAGCTCTGCTCTGCAAGTAAGTCAGAAGCATGATGGACAAACATGGGATTCCTTGTCACCTTATGTTCAGATTCATTGCACCTGGACATGGCTACCAGAGATTCTGTGATGGAAGAGAAAATCAGATGAGTTTAAACTTTTTGAATTCTGATCTATTGCCTTAATTTTGTTTTTTGGAAACAGAGTACTTGCATTAAGCAGTGGTGTATGCACAGCAAATGCTGTTATCTGTCCCATGAACCTCCAAATGCAGCACCTTGCAGAAAATGTGCCCCTATTTTGGAAAAAGAATGTGTCCTTCCTTCCAAACAAAATTCCACAGAGTTTGATGCCACAGCTGAAAGCAACCTGCAGCCAAAATTGATTCCTTGCTGCTAAGTCAAGATAAGGTGCTTTTAAACCAAAAATCAGCCCCGAGCAGAGGGCTGCAGTGATCTAAGAAGATCCATTAAAAGGCTTTGCAGAGGCTTTGCCCGTAGCTTTCCACTCCCAAGAAAATGCTCACACGTGTCTGCTCTGTGCTGATTGAATCTAAGTGTGGTTATGGGGGCAGGACAAGAAATTATTCCAGAAACTGAATTCTTTGGGATTCTTAAATACACTTAATAGCAGCAAAGGGAAACCACAGAGTGATCAGTGCTAAGTTTACTACTCTTGACCTAGCATGCATTCAGATTTCTGATTGCAATTTCACGGTTTCTGCTTAATAATTTTCCAAAGCTCTGTTTTTGTGGGAGGTATGTATGAAGTTGTCACACTTGGCTGAGGAACCCTCTTGCCTGCTATTCATATGAGCTGCAATTTGTGTGTGATGCACTGCTAAATGCGACGCTGGCTCCTCTCTGATGCTGCCACAAGCCTCTAGGTGTATTTATACAGAGCTGCTTCCCTTCTCCATCATCACAGGTGAGATGAGAGAGTCACTTACCCACTCAAGATGGGCAGGAAAGATCTTCACCAGTGCAGGTTTCCATGTGGGATGGGCAGGGATGCCCCCAGAGCACATCACTGGGGTATCAGGGCAGGCTTTTGGAAACAGGGGTTAAAGAATCAGCATCCTCCTCTGCACCTTTGTGCCTGGGCACTGAACCTTTCAAAATCTCATGCGATTTTTTAGATAATAAATAAGCTCAAGCATTTTACAGTGGTAAATTATAAACTGTGAGGAGTACAAAGGTAACTGTGTGTGCCCTGGCTGTCACTGCTTTGCTGTAATTCTACCCTGAGGTGCAAATGAACCCCAAAAAAGTCAAATTCGGCTTTTACAAAGTCAGGTGTCTGTACTGCATCATCCACATTTAAAGGCACCACTGCCTGAAGTATTGCCTTAAATTTAATATCCATTAACATTTAAAGATATTTCCATCCCCTTTTAGAGGTGCTTTGGTTTTCACAAGGTTTATTGTATTAAAAAAAAAAAAAAGGAAAAAAGCCTCAATTGTGTTTCCTCAGGTTTTAGAATGTGTAAAAAAGGAAAATAGCCAGTCAGGAATACCTCTAGTCCTGCAAGGGACACAGGAATGGAACCCTTGAAACTTGCAGAAAATCATCCCCATTAGCCAGCAACACTGTAGTTTCTCTTTTAAAGTTTGTGCTTAATATACAAAAATGTTTGGGACACTTTTCCGTATAGGAACGTACTTCTTTCTCAAGAAAGTTTCCAAATCTGACATTTCAAGTAATTTTTAGGTATTATAAGACAATTTATGGTTTTAACAAATAGCAGATGAAAACATTAGGTAAGGTGGAAAAAAAAATCACCATTTTTCTAGAAAATGTGTGAACAAAAATCTGCAAGTAAGGAGAAAGTGCAAGTGGGAAGTCACTTCAGCTGTGAATGTAATATGCTTTTCCAGGATTTATCTGCAGTAAATAATTTATTTTTTCAATAATTTATTTGCAGACTGCTGACTTACCTGCTCCTTTTACCTCCTCCAGGATTTTCCCACACTCATTCAGGTTTAATAGATGCAAACTAAACAAGAAGTTTCCTTATAATAAGCCAAGCCTGGTGCTGTGCTGAGCTTAGAGAAGGTGGGAGCCTCGTGTTGAACTGTAGGGGGTAATGTTGCCACACATACTCTGCCTGCCAGCTGCAAAAGGTAGATAAAGCTATCCACTGTTCGGGTGATGTGACACTCTGGTTCTGCAGGGGAAGAATAAAAACATGAGATTATTCAGAGACCTCCTCCCTCTGCCCTCGCTGCCGCTCCTTTGCAAGGGCACCTCAGCCTCCAGTTCTGACATCTCTGTGTCGTGCTCTGCTCCATGGATTTGTCTGTGCCTTTACAGTCTAGGGTCATGTTTTGTATTGTGTCTTCTTCAGGTCCTTGTGGCTGGCCCTGCTTGGTGCCAAAACACCCACTGGGCACCATGAGGGGAGAGCTGGGCAGGTGAGGAGGGCAGTCTGTAGGTTTGGTGAGTATGGTAATTTCACGTGTATAAGGCGCACCCTTTTGACTAAAATTTTGATTGAAACCAGGAAGTGCGCCTTATAATCCGGTGCACCTTATATACGGACAAAGTTTGGAAATTTGGCAACCTGGAAGTGCGAGCCATGCAGGCAGCCCCCACCATGCAGGCAGCTGCGGCAGCCGGTGCCGGGGGCGGGAGTGCTGGGGCCCACGGCACGGGGAGGGCACCTGGGGCTGCATTTAAAGGCTGCGCCGATCTGTGAAAAAAAATGTTTGCAAATTGAGCACCTGCCAGTAAATCCCGCTATCATGATTCTGTTACTAATTTGTTACTTTGTTGTGCACAGATCCTCGCTGCAAAAAAAAAAAAGTGTGCCTTATAGTCTGGTGCGCCTTATATACGGACAAAGTTTGGGAAATTTGCCGACAACCCGGAAGTGTGCCTCATACTCCGGTGTGCCTTGTACGCATGAAATTACTGTAATGAGATGGTAATGCACACCCTGCTGCAGTGATGGGCTGCTTTTCCATTCTGGAAGGGGTGTGATATGATTAAGGAGAAGGGAGTAGGTGAAGTAGAGATATTAGCCAAGAAGTGCTGGGGAAGTACCAGCCCTGCCCACCTGCGTGCAGGTGGGGCAACCCTTTCCTCACTGCACAGCTCCTTAAAAGCACAGCAAGCACTGGAAGGAGCTCTGCTCCTCATCCCTTATACAAAGCTGAATTTTGCTTCTGCACAGGTAAAAATATCAGTTTGAGGTGATTGTTGAGGCAACGTTCATATCTGAATTTTGTTTTCAGCTACTTGGAGCCAAGAGAAATGAATCGAAGTGGAAGCCAATTTGAATTGCTTGGCATTTCCCCCACCATCTTTGGCTTGGTTTTGTGTCCTGAAAATTAAAAGGTGAGCTGGGTCATCATTCTGCTTTTTGATGCACCAGCCTTTGATGAGGCTATTTCTATCAGCCACATGTAGATACCAACAAACATCTTCATTCCAGCTGCTCGTGATGTGATGTAACATGTGCTCCACATACAAGGACCAAAGATGTGTTTTTTTCCATTAAGACTTTTGTTGTGATTTAACCCCAGCTGGCAAATTGGTTTGCTCACACTCTTTCCCTCCTCTTGCACCATTTTTGGAAGAAAAACAAAAATTTTGGGTTGAGATGGAAACAGGTTAATATAATATTAAAATAATAACACTAGTAATAGTAACTGTAATGGAAAGGGGGAGAGAGGAGTAAGCTGTAAGACAAACAAGAGATGCACTGCACAGTTCCTCACCTCCTGCTGACCAATGTTCCTCCTGTTCCTAAACAGCAACTGGTGACTCCTAGCCAGCACCTCCAGCTTATAAACTGGGCATGAGGATCTGTGGTGTGGAATATCAGTTGGGGTCAGCTTTGTTCCCTCCCAGTCCTTGTCAGAGTACGGGGAATTGAAAATTCCTTGACTTGGGGTGAGCACTACTTAGCATCAACTGAAACATCAGTGTGTTACCGACTTTATTTTCACATTACATCCAAAACATAGATTTGTACCACATATTAGGAAGAACATTAACTCTATCCCAGCCAAAACCAGGACAACATCTGCACTGAGCTCAGAGGTGCAGTGTTTGTTACTCTGCATTCCTTGCAGCTGCCTGGGAGCTCTGGCACAGCTGCTGTGTCTGGTGAGCTCTGTGGGAGAATTCAGTGGGATAAAAAGTGGTTTTCTGCAGGGGCAGCACGGTTCCTCTGTGCCTGCAGGCAGCCAGAGGGAGTTGTCTGACACAGCTGACAGCCTCCATCACAAGCTGAGGTGATTGCCAAGCACAGTGAGCTGCCCATGTCACCAGGTCCCTGTGAGACACCGTGGATCAGAGTCACAGTTTGTTCTCTTGAGAGTGACGAGGGCTCCTGCAGCCCCTAATTGAGTTCTGCTTTGCCCTAATCCGAGTGCTGTCAGAGCTGTGAGATCAGCCATGGGCAGTGTCCTTCCCCATGCAGAGCTGAGCACTCAGCATTCCCCAGTCCCACATGGAGACTGGATAGTGTGAGTGCAGCTTTTCCTTCCTGTCAACACCAATACATTTGTGTTATGAACCAGCGTTGCATCCTTGCCTGGCTGGTTCCATGATGAGTGACACTGCTGGGGCTATTCCAAGGTGATACCAGCAGAGAACAGTGAGGAGTGCTAATTCTGGGTACAAATGCTGCAGATGAGCAGAATTAATGGATTACTACATCCTGCACATGTCAGGGGAGAGGTGGGAACAGCAACAGGCTTATTGTGCCTTTCAATTCAGAACAGTGGCTGCCTCAATCTTCCAGCATCTCAAACAATCCATAACTTGGTTTCCAGGGATTTTCAGGAAGGATCTTTCTTGAAAAGTGCCTGCATGGAAAAAGAATCTGTTAATCTCTGCCAGGGTTTCCCTCTTCCTCTGTGATACGGGCTCCTGACTAGTGGGAGCAGGCTGGAAGGTGGCTGCAGATTTTCTTGCCAGTTTTCCATCAGTTTGGAGGCTGGATGTTTCTCCTCGTGGCATTGTGTAGGAGAGGAAAGTCCTCGTTGCTGCAGGATCTCAGGTTTCACTCCGATGTGAAACAGGACTTGCTGTCCTCTGTGTCAGCCTTTGAATTGTAAAATGAACAAATGAGTGAAAAATATGAATGCTTTCATTCAAGAGCAGCCTGTGTTTTCTTTGCATGGGCACAGATGACTTCACCAGCAAGGCTGATGTTTTATCCTTACAATTTTTGTAACCCTGCATGCACATCCCATCCTGTCCATGCAAAAAGCCTTTTCTTCCCTTATCTATCCATTGAAGAATATCTTACCATGGTAATGAAGCCTCTCTAATCACAATAACAGATTTTTTTGTGAGAGCCCCTCTTCCCAAAGGAGTGTGATGAATGCAAGGAAACTTGGCAAGAATTGGGTTTCACTGCTTTTTTTTTATACTCAGCGTCTGCCACATTGAAGCTCTCAGGTCTGATCACAGCACAGCTAATGCAGGAAAAATAAAGCTGCTCCCAAGACAGACTGACTGACAGACTTGTCACCATGATAGTACACATATTTGAAATATTATGGCTGCTTTCTTGAAAATCATAGCTCGGGGAAGCTGTTTCCTTGAGAGCATGTGGTAAAAATAACACCTGCTTTGCAGACAGTGGATTTGGCAGCTGTGAAGATAGAGTGTAGGCATCTCCAAAAGCTCTATACATTTTTGCTTTTTACACCAAAAAATAATATATGGAAAAAAGGCAGGATGCCATGTGAACTCCTTGCCTCAGAATACTCAAAGGGTAGAAAAACGAGTTTCTGAACTGGAATCCAGGTGATTATCACATTGGCTGCAGGAAATGGTGGTGATGGTTCTCACTCCTCAGAAAACCACTGAGGTATGGTGGTTTCCTTAATTAGTTTGCCTTGGTGGGCTAATCACCTTTCACATGAAAAAAAAAAGTGTCCTGTGTTTCATTGATAGTTGTTTGGCTGTACCTGTCACCCACTGGTTCTGGTTTCCTGTCTTCTAAGGGATTCCTTCCTTTAAAGGTGTTTATGCTCTGTGATCAAATTCATTTTGGATCTTTTTTTTATGAAATCAAGTAGATGGAACTTCTCAATTTTTGTGTTTGTTAGGCATCTTTTTTACTTCTCAGATCTTGCTGTAGTTTCTTAGTAAAGCTATTTCATCATTAAAAATCTGTTCTAAAATGCTGCCAGTTAGAACTGCATTTAGTATTTTAGTTTCCCTATCTAATCTCACCAGTGGTATACTTATACAGATAAAAATTCCCTCTCTGGTGTTTTATTACAACATTTTCCCATCCTTTTGTGAGTATTTTTTCCACATTGCTTAAGAAAATATAATTTTGAGCTATTTATTCATGGCAAGTTGCAGTTTTCAGGATGCAATCACCTAGATTTGCTGATAGCTGTGTTCCAATCTGTATGCACTTATTTTTGTTTTATTTATTTTTATTTATATAAAGGTGTTTTTTTATAAATAGATACACCTTGCCAAGAAATCCTGACACCTCCACATGCTATTAAGATTGCAGCTGGTGTTGCAATTGCATTAATCCCTGATTTCCCAGCAGCAGAAACTCTTCATGTCTCTCCTGAATAGGAGCTGATCATTTGAATTCATGAGCTGAAAGATGCTGTCAAAAGTCAATATGCTTACATAGAGAATAGTTCTTCCTTAAATTATTTTGATAGACTTCTTTGGTGAGCTAACAAGTTTAGTCGATACAGGTCAATTGAATGCACTGAAGTTATGCTTTTTAAAGGGTTTTCAACCTATGGTGTGATCTAACTTGTTAAAACTTTGCATAAAAATAGTACAACACATTAAATGGATTAAAAACTGGCTAATCTCAAAAAGAAGTAAATTAATATTTATATTAAATGACCATTTTAAGTTAGGAATTATTAGACAACTTCAGGAATGATTTCTTTGCCCTAGAGATACCTATGTATTTACTGTAGGATCATAGGTCTGTCATAAATTGAGGGGAAAATATGAGTGAGTGGTGAAAAACATCCAGATGATGCAGTGATTGCTGGCAGGAGGACAGAGCAGACATATCATTTACACAGCATGACCTTAATGACTCAATAGCTTGACCATAATTAAGGAGATTTTTTAAGGTAATAAAAGTAAGCTCATAAATTTAGGATTAAGGAATGCTATCATGTTATCAAAATGAAGGACAATCCTGGAGAAGACAGGTTCCCATAAACATAAGAGAACAGGTGAAGTCTCCAGGGAATCAAGAGGCAGTGTAAGTGCTTCAGAAAGAATTTGGGTCTCTGAGTAGGAAACTGCAGCTCTGACTGCCCTCCTCAGCATTTAGGAGCAACAGTTCTGTAACTTCTGAAGTTCTTTACTTTTTATCTTAAGGAAAAGAACTGTTGTAATGTGACAATAGAAGATCAAATGTGTCAGCCAGAGCATCCCCAGGCCTGTACCTCATCTCCAGTGGAGATATTCCAGTGACACTCCCCAAAGTACTCTCAGCCTTGCATGATCTGTGATTTGGGACCTTCTCAAGCCATGAGGGTCTTTGTGTCAAAAAATCTCTTCAGAGTTTTCTGCATGCTTGCCTTGGAAGCTTCTGGTGACTACCACATCCTGTGGCCATACACAGCTTAATGACTTGCTGCATAAATAACAAGCTCCCTAAATCCCAGCCTGCTGTCTGCTGGTTTAGTTCAGCCAGTCGCAGTTGTTGTGTGGGAGAAGTTGTTCTAGCCCCATGTGTGCTCACAGACCTGTGCCTGCTCTCTTTTCTGGTATCTCCTGCAGTCCTGGTGTTGGGATTCATCACACCATAGAATTGTTTGGGTTGGAAGGGACCTTAGACATGACCTAATCCTCATGTTGTGGGCAGGGACACCTTCCACTAGACCAGGCTGCTTGAAACCCCATCCAGCCTGGCCTTGAGCGCTTCCAGAGCTGAGGAGAGTCAGTAAAGAGTGAAGGCAATGCTACACACAAACTGCACTTGATGCCCACAGAGAAGTGATTCCTTGAGAGTTTCTTTAGCAAGGCACTGGGTGGGTGCTGGCAGCAGCTTCAGCAGTAATAAGAAGGATTTTTTTTTTTTTTTTTTGCTGTGAGCACCATGGTGTGAAAGAAGGGCAAAGATGGCATTTGTGGTTAACCAGGCCAAGGATGAGCTTTGAGTGCATCCTGAGCAGGAGCAAATGTTCTAAGGGTGGCCTTGTAGAATGGGCTCCTGGTAACAAGACTTCATTAGAGGATTCATTTCTCTGGGGTGTCCTTCAAGCACAATTGACTGATGTCAACAGCTTCTCAAGTGTGCACAGGAAACAAGCAAACAGCTCTGCTGATATATTAATTCTAGCTGTTGTTCTTCATCCCACCTGCCTACCAGATAAAGCAGCATTGTCTGTGTAGATGTAAAATGACAGCAAATAGTGCTGCTGGGCTATATTTTCATTTCAAAGCAGGCAAGAAAATGTATCCTTTTTTGAGGCAGACCACAGCAGTATTTAGGCAGCTTTGATGTATAAACTTGGTTGTTACAAACAGGGCAGCAAGAAGCATGTTAGAGCTCTTGTTTTTGTTGACAGCAGTACAGCACTGCTCCATCAGCAGCTCCTGCAATTTTGCTGTAGCAGTAACATGCAGATAAAATTCAAAGGAACTGGAGCTTGGAGTGGGACTTCCATGGAAATTATTGCTAAGCTAAATTTGTGGACAATCCTCTGACTCATTTATTCTAAGCATTAATAAAACAAACTGGTTTTTATTTTAAGTGATAAATTAATTTTCAAGGGACTTTTGTGCATACATGACAGCTACTTGACGTAGACTGATGTAGATCTGAGCTAGCAAGTATCCCTCTAAAATGAGTGGCATGAACCTCTTTGGGTGTCCTTAAACATCCAGAAAAGCCAGCAGTGATGTGATGTGGGTTACCTGGCCTGACAGCAGATGTAGACAAGAAACAAACTTTGCATGGTGAGCTGTCACACTGGGCTGCAGTAACTGAGCTGGCTGTCTCCTGTCTCACTCTGACTGGTTCTAAGGGTGTTTTTTCTTTACTAAGTTCCTATGTGAATCTTTGTTGAAAAGTATTTTTCAGATCTGCTCTTTCATGCCTCCCTGATTCAATGTGCAATGCTTTGGTTTAGGAGGTTTTGGAAATCTGTCCCTGGTTCAGCAGAGGAGTCTCAAAAGGCTCAAAGGAAGACCCTGTGCTTCCTCCACATCCATGGACGTGGCTCTGGTGTTACTGGCCTGAAGTGGTACTACCATGGCAGGGGGACCTTGGCTTTCCACACAGCTTGTGAGGAGGTCTGAGGAGATAAAATCCCTCAAGGACTGTCCAGAGAGCCAGGAGTACTGCTGGGAGATATGCCTGATGCCAAAGTGATGCCTCAGGAGCACCTCTAGCTTGAGGAGTCTAGGCCAGCAATGATGACCAACATATTTGGCAGAGCCCAACCATGAACTAACACAAAAGAGTTTGCTCTGCACACCAAAGAAGCAAATTAAATGAAGGAGCCATTGGAAATAAACCTTCCCAGCATTACCTGCTCTTTAGCCCAGGGCATACGGGTGGGGTAGGGAGATAGCTGGACTGGCTGCTGCCATACTGAGTCTTTCATGGACAGGTAGATGTTTCCACAGCCCCACTGAGACTGGAAGGAGATGGGTGTTGCCTCTATGACTCCTTTTGGGGCTCAGATGAAGGTTGGTGTGCAGTGAGACTGTGTTTGGGTGAACTAATACTGTGACTAAATGAATCCATCACAAGTTTCCTTGGCTGATGAAGTTACCTCGTGACACAATGAACTGATTAGATTTTGTTGGGAGCCAGAAAGACCGTGATTTGTAGGGTGCACTTTAAAACCACTGTGCAAGAAACTATGTGCAGGAATCCTGATGCTGTTTTAAACCCTTAATTCTTTGCTCTTTCCCTTGCAAACATGTCTTAAGACCTGCACAGATTAATAGGCCAATAGGTGGTGATGGTAGAAAAGATAGCACTGGGTTGGGTTCCCAGTTAGTTTATGCAGGAGACAATACCATCAGAGCAGAGGTCTTTGGGCAGACCCCACCTGCCAGGCAGAGCTGTGAATCCCATCTGACAGGTAACATATTGCAGCACCAGGAAAAAAATGACAAAACAGCCAAAGTGTGAAAAAGTGAGGGACACAGATCTTCAGCAGCTCTGAGTGCATGGGAGGACAGACCCCAGGGAGCAGGGGACAGGGACCAGCTGCAGCACTGAAACCTGATGCAGAAATACAGTAATTTCATGACTATAAGGCGCACTCTTTTGACTAAAACTTTGATCAAAACCCGGAAGTACGCCTTATAATCCGGTGTGCCTTATATATGGACAAAGTTCGGAAATTTGCCAACCCGGAAAATGTGAGCCATGGCAGCTGTGAGCCGAGCCCGTGAGAGCTGCGAGAGCCGAGTCAGCTGGCGCCGGGGGTGGGCGGGAGTGCTGGGGCCCACAGCACGGGGAGGACACCTGGGGCTGCGTTTAAAGGCTGCGCTGATCCGTGAAAAATGTTTGCAAATTGAGCACCTGCGACTAAACCCCGTGATCCCGGGATTCCGTTACTAATTTGTTACTTTGTTGCATGCGGATCCTCGCTGCAAAAAAAAAGTGCACCTTATATGCAGTGCACCTTATATATGGACAAAGTTTGTGAATTTGCCAACCCGGAAGTGCACGTTATACTCCATTGTGCCTTATAGTTGTGAAATTACTGTGATCAGCAGTAACTTTTCTCCCCCAGTGTCTGGCACACTGGAGTGAAGGCAGGGCCAAGGCAGAGCTTTCCTGTCCCAGCCCCACACCATCCTCTGCTGCTTCCCCTGCCCACCCCACAGCAGCAGGCTGGCTGGCATCTCTCCAGCAGGCCCTCTCCCTTGCAGCTTTGGCTGCATCCCAGCAGGACAGACATCCCACCAGCTGCATCAGAATGAGGGCTGGGCTGAGACAGGAGCTGTGCCCTTCTCCCAGATGACTGATGGTGACTGTCCCTGTCTCCATCTATAGCAGACCCGGTTGCTGTTGGACACAAGCTGTTTTGTAAATCTGATCGTGTTTACACTAACAGTGTTTGATGAGCCTCATCAGGTTGCAATGCAAATGTTTCTGCATCAGCTGCTCCCAGAAGAGGGATTGGTGGAGTGGCCATGAGCACCCAGCAAACACAAGCTGCAAACAAATTTCAGTTCACACATGTGCTCCAGAAAGGAGCCAGAAAACATAATTATGTCAGGAAATAGATGAAGAAGCTTGAAGCAAGAAGAAGCAGCAAGAAACTTCTACAACCAGAATATCTTGGCAATTATAATCATATAGGCTTTAAACTAGGCAGTGTATCTACTACTTCTGTTGCAAAAGTAGCACCTCACTTAGGAAAGGGAACCAACCAGCTGGCATGAGATTTTCTCTGAGATCCTTCCCCACTGGCTTGTTTCTCAGGAGCAAAGAGCCTGTGTTACCTGTTGCACAGGTGTGGCCATCCTGCTGTGGTTGAAATGGACTGCAGTTATATGGACACCTTCTTTGGGTGAGATGTGTGGGTGAGGGCTGTGAGGGGTAGCACAGCCCTGCTCCAGTGTCCCCAGGCTGAGGGGGCAGAGGGGCAGAGCACTGGCCATGCCCCCCACCCTGGCCCACACCTCCAGCAAGTTTCAGCAGAGTCTCTTCTCCAGCTCACTGCTGGCACAAAAGCAAAAGATAAACTTTCAAGAGTAAATATCCTCTTGATCACCATGAGAAATTCTAAACCTATCACATAAAATTTTGAATTGTACTTTGTTTAAAGCTTGTTTAAAGAAGAGCAAAACCAGAGTTTTCCCAGTGGCAAAGCCCCAGACAGTGTTTGAAGCCTAACTTCAGACCTAGACTTTAGATGTACTTCAGCTGTGGATATTTGTCCCCTGACACCAGACCAAATTCTCTCTCTAAATATAATAAAACCAGCCAAATGATAATCTTGGTAAATTTGAACCAGATTCATGGCGTTGAAATGTGAGAAAATCCTGAGGATACAATGCACCATCCATGCAGACTATGATGTTTGATGGTAACAATCACACCAAACTATTTCTCTGAGCTGAACACCAAACATTTCTGGGAAAAGAAGAAAGTGGTAAGTCAAAGTTTCCTTGCTATATTCCAGTCTGAGGAGAGGTGGAGTCCCACCAGCCACAGGGTAGATCTTGGTCTCCCTCTAGTGATGGACCTACCAACAGCAGTGGAAAACCAAGCTCCAGCTTCCTGCTTCCATCCTTCACCTCCACCCTAGGGCCACACTCAAACCTTTCACCCAGACAAGCTCTCCTCAGAAAAATCCTTCTTGACATCTTTCCACTCCACACAGAATTCCCAGTTCCTGGCTCATGGGATAGCCCTCATCACTGAACCTATGGATGTGTTCTGCTCAACAGCTGTGCTAATATTTCATATCCAGATCACTGCCTCGTGCAGGAGCAGGGGACATGAGCTGCTGCCTTTCATTGCTCCAGGGATTTCCTGCAGGACACCCACCACTGCAGCCCCCAGTGCTATCACCCTAGGAATGGCAGAGATAAATGTGACACACAGCAGTTGTGTGGCCCTTGGGGACGTGTCCAATCACCAGTGTATGTGCTCTCCAGAAGCATCCACCCCCATGAGGAATGCTGGAGAAGCTGAAGGTCTCAAAGCAGCTGCTCTGAAGTCACTTGAGGTAGGAGCCCACTTAGGCAGTGGCTCTGGAAGTGAGATGGGGCAGCCTGGGAAGCTCAGAGCACACCCAGTGTTGGGTCATGAAGAGCTCAGAGCACATTTACAGTAATTTCATGACTATAAGCCACACCCTTTTGACTAAAATTTTGATTGAAACCTGGAAGTGCGCCTTATAATACAGTGCGCCTTATATATGGACAAAGTTTGGAAATTTGCCCACCCAGCAGTGCGAGCCACGGAGCTGAGGAGCCAAGGAGCTGAGCAACGAGAGCCACACCAGCCAGCGCCAAGGGTGGGTGGGAGTGCTGGGGCCCACGGCACAGGGAGGGTGCCTGGGGCTGCATTTAAAGGTTGTGCCGATCTGTGAAAAATGTTTGCAAATTGAGCACCTGCCACTAAACCCCCAGATTGCGTGATTCTGTTACTAATTTGTTACTTTGTTGTGCACAGATCCTCGCTGCCAAACAAAAGTGTGCCTTATAGTCCGGTGCGCTTTATATATGGACAAAGTTTGGAAATTTGCCGACAACCCAGACTGGCACCTTATAATCTGATGTACCTTATAGTTGCGAAATTAATGTACTTCTGTGAAGTTCAGAGGGATGCACAAGAACATCTTGAGTTGTGCTGTGGGCTAATTTTGTTGGTAACCATGGGCAGGAAGAGCAAGGACTCCATGGGTCTGGTGACATCAACCATTCTGTCCCCTGAATTTCACAGCAAGGTCTTTCAGTTCTGTCACTTTTCAGTGACATTGTCTCTTTTAGAGCTTCTCATTTTCCATTCAGAGCTTCATTGCAGGATGTGATTAAAATTAGAAAGTTTCTGAAAGTCATGCACTTGAGAGGAACAAGCAAGGGGAAAATGCCCTGAGCAATGTGTCAGCATGATCTGGAGAGGCAGTTGGGAAAATAAATGAGTAACGTTGTTTAATTATATCAGACATATTTTCAGCCTTTTTTCCCCTTTCTTTTCTGTATATACCTTTTAATTTTTAATGCTTCTGCCTAAAGATTTTCCTAGTAGGAAAGTGTCACTAAGGTTGGTAAAAATAATTGGATGCCCACCTTGAAATGAAGTGGATATGATCTTGCATATAAACATTTTCAAGCCAGGAACATGAAGAATGACATAAAATTAGAAGAGAGTGTATTATTTGGAAAATGCAGAAAATAAACAATGACATTTTTGCCAGCTGGACCTGCTGTTCTCCTGCCACACAGCTGACTTGCTATCACAATAACACTGGTTTTTTTAATTGTTGTCTTTCCTGCAGTCAGACTGCCAAATGAGAGAGCATGTGAAAGTTAACAATTCTGTAATTCTCCTCACTTTTTATGTATTGAGATTTTGAATGTTCAAACTCTAAGCATAGTTCTAAATAGACTTCAAGTGCTATTTTTTTAAATAAAGTGTAGTGACAGGAATTGCTAAAGGCACTGACAGGAACAATTCATGAATAGTCAGGTTTAAACTCCTCATTAACAAAATTGGTTACTCCAAGTCAGGACAACACTCAAGACATATTTAAGGGGCTCATGTTTATTAAACACTTCTCTTTGCCTAGTGATGTAGAGCATGTTTTCAAGAAAGGTTCCTTTCTACTGAAGGGAAGATGTGCAGAGGAGTGTTCAATACTCAGAATTATTTGTGAAATGGTTCTCCTGTAGGCTGAAATATTAACAGGGAAAATGTGTTTCAGAGAATCACATGGAGGATGGCTGAAGGCACACTAAACAAGCTGCTTTAGCTGCAGTTGTGCCAATAAATTGCTCTTGGGTGTTTTTAAGGACTCTTGTTTTTGACAGAGAAAGCTGAGAGGAGAGTGTGACATTTCACTGCAGGGCTGAGCTGTTCTCTGTCAGGGTGACCCTAAGGCCTTTCAAAACCCTTCATGACAAGGCACATTAAGTTCAGACCAAGTGAAAAAGGTGTTGAAAACCAAAAAACTCTCAGGTGCAGACTGTATGTCAAATAAGAAATAAAGCAGCAACCTGCAGAGCTGACAGCTATGGCAACAGTGCTGTCGTATACATTGAGGTGCCTGATGGATTGGAACATAGGTCATAGCAAAATGTCCAGTGTTCTTGGGACGTGGTGCTAAACCTGAGAAACCCCTCTAGCAACTGTCTTGTTTGAAACACAGGGTGTTTTTTCACACACAGCTTTGGTTTTGAGAAGCTCCACACGGGCTCAGCTTTGATTTTTTATTTAGAGTCACTTGTCTCAAAAGTATCTCAGCTTTATGCCATTGATTTATTCTCTGTTCAAATCTCCTGGTACCTAGTGAAAGGTAAATGTGAGCCTGGCTCATTCCTTCATCTGGCACAGCCTTGTCAGTTCCAGAGCAATCTGGGAATAAAGATGGGGAAGACACCAAACAAAACTCTGGGGATTGATTCAGTTCCAACCTGAGCATGAGGACTGATGGGAGAATTTCTGAATACAAATGCTGGAGGCTTCAATGTTGATAAAAGAACAGAAAAATCATGTGGTCATCCAATACTTCCTAACTGCTGCACAGCAGGGGAAAGTGGGTGACTGAAAGGCTGCCATCCCCTGGGAAGTGGATGAAGCAGTGCTCACAAAGAGGGACCTGACCTTTAGATGCAGCCAACATGGTCCTGTTGGGACCTCCTGCCAGGAAAAGCTGATAGGACTGTGAGCCATGAGAGGCTGAACAAAAGGTGGTTTTGTGTTCATGTGCTCATTCAGAGGCTGAATCACTGCTGTACAGCTTACCAGACTTCTGAGCCTCCTTGACTTCCTAAAGGGTATGTGGGACTTCCCCTCACACATGGATTTACTCACATTCCTCTTCTCTTTCTCAGACCATTAGAGGAATTAAAGAATAGGACAGCCACATGATCAGAAGGACTGAACAGGGGGATGAAGCAACTGAAAACCCCACCAGGAGCACGTCAGACATTCTGTTAATGGCCAGATAATTAAAGGAGAAGATGAGAGCCCAAAACGAGTGTGTGTTAGGTCAGAAGCTATAATGTTTGCTCTTTGATCCTGATAAACTGTAAAGGAAAACAATTTAGGAAAAGAAGGGAGAAATATTCTTGTCATGGCAAGGAAATGAAATATGGATGACAGATCAAAGGTGTGTCCTGCAGAAAAGAACCCCACCTGCATTACATAAATAACTGCTCCCTTAAAAGTGGGGATTTCAGTCTTTGCAGGACCCTTTTGAGAAGTGCATCAGAAAATTTAGGATTATAGGGAATGAGAAAAGAAAAGAAAATAAGAGAAAATAAGAGAAAATATAAGAGAAAAGAAAAGAAAAGAAAAGAAAAGAAAAGAAAAGAAAAGAAAAGAAAAGAAAAGAAAAGAAAAGAAAAGATCCAAAATGAAAAATGCAAAAAGGTGTACCCTAGAAGAGCAGTATTTCAAAAGAGAGACAGAAACTGTTTTTCCTGTTATAAAACTTGAAGTCACATAACAAAAATTCAAGAAGTGATCAATTATTTGCCCACAAACCAAGAAACCTCTTAAGATGAGGTACAGTCCACCAGCAGAAAGACATGAATGCTCTGTGCCCACATTATCTGCACACCAAACTCTGCCAAGCACAAAACAAATACTGGGTGTTGGTTGGACACCTCCTGTCTTTCCTTCAGGAGATACCAACACCATGATAAAGCTGAAGGACTGGTTAAGCTTCACCTTAAATAATGTAATCTGGATTGGTTGCTATAAATTTCTTCCTGTTGCAAGGTTAAGATCTGAAACTGCATCAGACAGGAGCCAGACAGGAAACTCCCCAAGAAAAACAGAATGGAGCTGCTCCTGCCAAGAAGACAGAAACGGATCCAGCTCCCCTTGGACAGCCCAGCTGCTCTGTGGCCACCACGTCCGTCAGGAGCTGGGGTACCCCAGCCAGCAAACACAACCTCATCCATCACCCCAAAGGCAGATGCTGTGGTGCAGCCCCTCCTCATGGGAGGAAGGCCATGAAGAACCAGGCTGTGTCATTGCAGTTCTTGCTGGCATGCTTCTTTCTCTCTGATAAACATGAATTATGAGGTGCCAATTTAAAATTTTGCCTTCCCCAACTTTCTGTGGGCCTGTGCTCTCTTAATGTTGTATAAATGCTGATTTTGGCATTTAATAGTCTGTAGCTCAGAGCTGCAATAAACTCAGACTGATCTAATAATGAATGACAAGCTTAATAGTGTAACAAACTAGGAGCTTAAGTCAGTCTCCAGGGTTTAATAAGGCTGCCAAATAAGAAAGCATTAGTTATGTATTACAGCCCTAATAGCTGAAAATGTTGGTGTGAGCATGGCAGTGAGAAATGGGGCCAATGAGGGTTTTTTTCTGGTCATTGATGGGCATAAAACTGCTTGTCAGCTCTTTTCCAGTACAAAGAGGTGTTAGGTGTCTATTAAATTGGTGTACCTATGGATTAAAAAACTGCTGCCTTGTGTTTGCTGTTTTGTCAGTCACACTTTGTTCTGTTTGTTTGATCAGGGAAGACAGGGAAGGTGTGGGACCACAGCTGGAAGGGACCTCTGGAGGTCACCTAGGTCCAGGACACACCTGGATCACGTGCTTGCTTTGTGCTGTCAAGATTCTTTTTCACACCTCCACCTCTTTACATTTGCTCAAGATTTCCCACATTCCATTTCAGACAATACAGAAGATCTGGAACAGGATGCCCAGGGAGGACATGGAGTCTCCTCTCTGGAGACATTCCACCTGGACATTTTTCTGTGTCAGCTGCTCCAGGTAACCTTGCCCTGGCAGGGGGTCAGAATAAATGATCTCCAGAGGTCCCTCCCAACCCTGAAAATTCTGGGATTCTGTGACCCTGCTCACATTTCGTGTCAAGATGAACGCCTGGATACAAAAAACTCAGACCTGAACTTGAATGCAAAGTTCCAACATGTTGCTTTGGCTCTTCTGTACCTGTACAGGTCAGGGGAGAGATCAGCAGTCAAGGCTGAGAAGAGCACCTGAAATTAGGAAATGCAATAGGTGTTGGAAGTGCTTCCAAAAACATTGACAAATGTTTTCAATGAACACTTGTGGTACTTGAAAAAACTGTTGCAATAAAATACTTAGAGTGTCCCAAGGAAGTGGAGAGATGAAGACCAAAATCAGCATGTCCTCTTGTCCAGGAAGAGGCACTGGAACAGAAGGGAGTCATAAATAATCTCTTAAAATGTACTGCAAGATCCTGATTCTTTCAGAGAGCAAGACAGGATGAAACGGCAAAAGAGAGATCTGATTGCCTGGCAACCCACAGGAAATAAAAATGGTGAATTAATCCAGCAATCTCAAATTAAGTACAGATAATGTGACTGCTGGGACAATGAATGTGAAAAAGTCAGACCCTCTCAAGAGCTCCATTTTCCCCATTAATTTTGGATATCTTATTGGTATAACATTTCTTTGTACATTTTCATAAGAGACCTAATACTTTCAGATCCATAATTCAGCCTCAGCTAAAGCAGAAAAAATGTTGCCTTTTATGACAGAGCTAATAAACTCAGGTTTGCCACATAACCCATGTCTGAGGAGGAAAGTTATAATTTGTAATTTCCACAAAATCTACCAAATAGTCTGAAGCTGAATTGTAATATACACAACAGGAAATCAACAAGACCCCTGCAAAATGACATTAGAGCCTCGGAGATAGAATATGCAGCAATTATACAGCAGACACACAGGCGTCACATTTCTCATAAGCATCATTAAAATTAAATTAGAAACAACGCTTCAAAGACAACAGATCATATTTTGCTTTAGCATTATCTTGGTTCTCTGGGGCCTAATAATTTCCAGAGAGAAAATGTCTCAGATGTACCAGGGTTTCTGGAGTTTGCCCTGTGGTGCCCAGGAAGAACTTCTGGTCTGAGTCATTGACTGCATATTTTGGGTCATAACCCCTTGTTCATTTTTCTCCAGAATTTGTCAACAACAAAATCAGCCAAGGGTGACCAGCTGGGATCTTGTAAAACTTGACACAAATGGCTGCATGGACATGGCTGTGAGCATTCATGAACCTGGAGTCAGTGGCTACACAACACTCGTGTTGCTGTTCATGCCTTAACTTCTGCCATCAAGAAATCTCCAGAAAATTGCTTCAAATAGTGCAATATCTTTAATTGCACAATAGAAAAAGCAGATTTAGACCAATGTTCTCCAGCTACACATCTTGGCTCTGCCCAGAAAGAACCTCAGTTAGAGCTGAGTGTCGACACTGAAATAGAGACAGTTAAAATGAAGAAATAAGTAAGAGAACCTTGGGGAAATTAAAATGAAAATGAAACTCCAAGGAGCTAAATTAAATAACTGTGACACCATTAAAGTGATAAGGAAGTGCGTAGGAGGCGTTTGCAAGAGAAGTTGGGGGATCTCTGGACCTGGATGCTCGATGAGGTGTAAAACCTCACAAAGATCACGGAGCTCAGCAGCTCCAGGTGTGGCTGAAGCTCCAAGCCTGCCCTTGGTGTGAGGGGCCACATCCAGTGCACACAGCACCAATAGCAGTTATTCCACGGGAGAGGAAATCCACAGGCAAGGATCCATGTTGGGAGGGATGAATCAGGAAAACCTTATAAATATGATTCCCTGGCAAAAGATTTTGAGAATATGGAAACCATAAGCAAGATTGAAATGAAAGCCATCTTTGAGATACCAGACCTTAGTTACTAAATACAGTAATTTCACGATTATAAGCCGCACCTTTTTCATTGAAGAATACAGCCTACCCCAGTAGTGTGGCTTATATTCAGGTGCGGCTTATCTATTGACAAATCCCGTGGTCTACCCGGCTACCGGGAGGTGCGGCTTATAATCAGGTGTGGCTTATAATTGTGAAATTACTGTAACTAGAAAACAATAGGATGGCTGCTGAAAGTAATCCCCCCATGACTGAACGATTCTTTCTGCTGGCAAGCAGGTCCAAAGGTCAGAGAAGACCCTGCTGGCTTGGCAGAAGGGGTTCAAAGAGGAGTTTTTAGGGTTTAAAGTGTAACACAGTATAATAATATAATTGTTCTTATCGGCTGTATGTAAATGCTATAGGATTTGTATCTTGTATTAGATTGGTTAGTGGAAATTAGAATATCAATGCAGAAGAAAATTTATTGTATTGTAACAGGTACCTCGCTCTCTTACCTCTTACAACTCTTAGCCCTCTAAACTCTCTCTCTTAGATCTCTCTCTTACTACCCCCACTCTCTCACTGCCCTGCTCCGAGCTGTGCTGGCAGCTCCAGGCAGGGCCCTTTCACCCACGCCCTTTGCAATAAACCAAAGTTCCAAGACCTGGCTTTAGAGATCTCTCTGTCTGTCCTGAGCGTCCTGCCCACTGTCCCCTCCTACAGTCTCCTACAATCCAGCTGCTGAAGGAGAAGCAGGACACAGAAGAACATTTTTGACTGTGTGTGGCTGAGTTGCCCAAGGAGCCTTGGTGGGGGCAGGTGGGGTGACTTCAGACACCCCCACAAGAGCAGGCTCTGATCATCTCCACATCCTGCCCAGCTCCTTCTCATCCTCCCTGAGAATTGAGTGTGGGGTGAGAGGGGCGGGGAGAGGTGGCTGCTCACCCCAGGAAAGCTGGAAGTGTTTCAATAAACTTTTATGATGCTTGCATTTTTCTCCTAGTGGCAGGTCATGCAGTCAGCTCTTTGCAAACCCTGCTGGTTTGATTGCCAGGTGTTAATTAGACCATGAACAGAAGGAATTCTTAAAAGAATTTCTCAAAACCTCCTTTTTGCTACTTTCTTTCATATTTCTGACAAAATCTGTTGTCAGTAAAAGGCAAGAGAAATTCAGAAATTGATTACATATATTTTTCATCCTTAGAATCAAGAAAATTATGGAATAGGGAGGCAGGAATAAAAAATAAAAGAGCACATAGACTTGGTAACAGAACTAGAGGCACTGTAGGTACAATCTTTTATAGGTAACACTTGAAACAAGAAGCGAGACCTCTTTATTTCATTGACAAAGATTTTTTCTAGCTCCAAGTTGCCCATCTAATAAGATTTTGTTTCCAGTCTCCACTTCATTAGTCTCTCTCTGCTTACCTGTGCCATGCTTATGCTGATGCAGAGTTGTATTCCTGCCTTTTTTTTTGTTCTTTAGATCAGCCTGAAATTCTCTCAGTCATATTTATTGTGTACTATAAATGTAGGTTTTCCATCTGCCCTCCAGGCTCAAGGAAGGAAGGAAGGAAGGAAGGAAGGAAGAAGCTGCTGATCCGGCTGGGGAAAATCACTAACTGCCCCAGGAAATGGGAGAGTTTGACCCTTATCCAGTTCCTGTTTTAGTGTTTTGGTCATTCTTTAAAAAAGCCAGTTTGAAATTGTAATATGCTAACAGAACTAGACTACCCACCTTGTTTGGATATCTTAACCCATCTTTTCCTCTGCTTTTTTTTTTTTTTTTTTTCTGCAGTCAGAAGAAAACCTCTGGGGTTTTCAATTTTCTTCTGGCATCCCAAGTTATCCCCACGGTGAGGATTGGTGGGATGCACCTGCAGGTTCTCCAGGTTCTTGGGAGATTCTGCTCCTTTCATCTCCCACAGGACTCTGATGCTGCCTTGTTACCCAGACACTCAGGCCAGTGCTGTAAAGTGTCATATCTCTGCCAGAAAATAAAAGCAATTAAAAATATTAAAATATCTGTGTCTGTAAACCCCAGAGGTGCCAGCCTGCTCTGCACAGGGAAAGCAGTGGGATATCCCACAGGTGTGTGCTGCTGCTGAGTGGAGCTTCCACTGAGCCTCTGGCTGTGACAAACTGACCAGTCAAATTTTAAAATCTTTCTGGAAGTTTTGCACCTGTCTGGAACTTTTAAATCATTCTGGACACTTCATTCTGTGGTTTCCCATTTTCCAGATGACATGTTCCTATGTATATTTCTGTATTTTACATCCCTTCCAAACAATAGAGGAACCCGCTAGTAGAGGAGAAGAAATTTGGTTTAAAGGGATGAAAATGTTTTTCTATAGAGTAAAGCCATTTCTCAGCCAACAGCACCAGAAATAAAAACAAAGCACAGGCATTTTGGCAGGTAGCAGAATGTGCTTCCATCTGGAATTAGGTCAAGTCCAAGCTTGAATCTCCCCTGAGGCCTGGCAGGGGTGCTGGACCCCTCATGGCTCCACTCAGATGCTTGGTGGCAGAGCCACCTTTGCTGCTGCATGCACAGGTAGGGGACAAGGAACAGGGACACCACGGGATGTCTCTGGAGGTGTGGGACCTGCTCTGAGCATCTCCAGGAAGGGCCTGGACAGGAATTCTCCATGCTGGAGCAAGGATCAGGTGCTGCTTCAGAGAGCAAGGGACACCTGGTGATGTCCACACATCTGTGGCATTTCAAAACCTAGATCAGCACCTGGATTGCTGTTTCCTGCTCCTCTCCTTTGCTATTTTCCTGCACAGGGTGAGAGCTGCTTTCATTAATGACATCAGTTTCCATGCCATTATGAAAAGCCACGTGAGTTTAGTTTTGTTTTGCTTGGTTACTCTCAAGCATGAAAATTAAGGTTAAATTAAAAAAGCAAAAGCCAGTGTAAATAGCCTCATGTCTCTAATTAAGTTGTTTTGATCAACCCTCTGCTGAGCATGTATTTTAAGGCACTCCTAGCTAATTTTTTAGAGAGAGTAAAATGTGATTTTTACAAGTGGTGGGCTGGTGCAGTCAGGTTGTTTTTCTCCTGGTGGAGTGGCCCACACCAGTTTCAGGGTGCCATTCATAGAGCTGACTGTATGCAAACATGATTTAAACTCTGTGTTTCATTTCAGAGGAAAGGAAGAGCACAGAGATGTCTATCAAGTGATAGGTGGCACTCACAAAGTTCATGCACAAGTTGAAGCAAAGGCACCTGGTTGTTTAATAGATAGTGTTGGATTCGAGCCACCTGAGCCTCCTTTCAGAAAAAAATGCAACAGTTACACCCAAGCTCTTATGCTGCTGTGTTGGCCGGAATAAATTAGCTAAATTTCCACTTCAAGAGGCAACAAGAGCAGAAAAAAAAACCAAAACAAACCACAAAGCCAGAGACGCTGAATCAGCCACACTTTATTAATCATTGGCATCTAATTAGTGGCAAGACACAGCATAGTTACCAAGTGTGACGTTTCAGGAAGCTGTTTATGGATTCTGATTGATGTCACGTCGCTGTGAAATTGCCACTTTTAAAAATTTATTTAATTCCTCTGCAAATGGCTGCCAAGGACACTGTCTCAGGCTCCCTATATGGAATGGAGAGGAGCTCTGAGCAGGATGCTGGGGATGCCCTGGACACCAGGGCCACTGACAAGGTCCTGGCAGAACTCCCAGAGCTCAGTGTGCACTGGTGGGTAGAAAACTGAATGTCCCAGGTACCCGAGCAGCCATCACATCTTGATGTCACCTTCTCTGAGGTTCCCACATCTCCAGAGCTCCCCAGGAGTCCACAGGAATCCTCTCCTGTGCCCTGTCACCCCCTTGGCCCCAGGAACCTGGCCTGGGTGAAGTTTATGCAGCCCTTGGGAAGTTGTGATAGAAGGTGAGTGCCCAGAGGTTCTCCTGAAAACTCTGGGTATGTCACCCAACTGCAGCCTCTGGCTTTTCTGTGTTTGCCCTGCCCCTAGGTCTACATTGAACACAGAGTATTTGGCAATGGAGTTTCTACACCAACAGTACAGTAATTTCACAACTCTAAGGTGCACCGGATTGTAAGGTGCACTTCAGGGTTGCCGACAAACTTCCAAACTTTGTCCATATATAAGGCGCACCGGACTATAAGGCACACTCTTTTTTTGCAGCGAAGATCCGCGTGCAACAAAGTTACAAATTAATAACGTGCGATCGCGGGGTTTACTGGCAGCTGCTCAATTTGCAAACATTTTTCACGGATCGGCGCAGCCTTTAAACGCAGCCCCAGGCGCCCTCCCCGTGCCTCGGGCCCCAGCACTCCCGCCTGCCCCCAGCGCCAGCTGCTGCGGCTCGGCTCACAGCTCAGCACTGCGGCTCAGCTCGCACTTCCACATTGGCAAACTTCTGAACTTTGTCCACATATAAGGCACACTGGATTATAAGGCGCACTTCCGTGTTTTGATTCAAATTTTAGTCAAAAGGGTGCGCCTTATAGTCGTGAAATTGCTGTACTTTAATTGCTGATTTGTTTGCCCCTTTAAACCACACAACTGTCCTCACCACCCTGTCACATCACCCCTCTCTGCCCTGGCTGAGAGCAGAGTTTTTCTCTCTGCACCTCAGGCATGGAGAATATTTGCAAACAACATCTCTCCTGAAAGCTGGCACCTCTCCTCTCCACCACTGCCAGTCATCATGCTGGGAATGGCACTGAGGATCACTAAAACCATCCAGCATCCCTGGGAAAGACCTTACAAGCCACTTCATCATCTCCTTAATGCTCTCCCTAATCTCTTACAGTGAGATCTGTCCCTGCCCCTGGTGGAACTAATGCCATTTTTTATCCTTGTGGTCACTGTTAGCAGCCAAGCAAAAAGATGTCAGTTTTAATTACAGCATTTATTTACACATATCTCTCCTGCTTTAGACTGGAAGAGAGGATACCCTCTGCCTTCCGCATACACTGCTGCTGGAGAAACAAGTAAAACCCTTGCCAAAGGGAGTAAATCTCTTGGCAACACCTGCTTGTATATCTTCTCAGAGCAACTAGCTGTAATCCATGATTTATTTAAAATATATGAAAATTATGTATCACAAATTTTTAAAATTTATTTTTAGCTTGCTAAGCAGGTGCTATAGTAAATTTGACATCTCTCTGATGTACTGTTCTGCTAATCCCTGCTTGATTTTTATTTTTACATGTATTAGTTCAACTCTTTATGACCACAGTAAGTAAAATTGGTGAGAGAATAGCAGACCTCTTTGGAGAAGGCACTCCAAGAAGTATTATTTGAATTATGTTCCTGTGATCTGAAATTCCAGATGTTTGGTTTGTCCACAGCCCCCTGAACAGCCGTCCATTTACCTGCTTCCATCTCTCAGTTCATCTAATACTGCTTTTTTTTTTTTTACACTTTTCTTCATGGTCCTCTTAAGTGCTGTCAGTCAGCGCCAATCAGTTTTGGAGAGGTTTTACATCAGGTTTCATGTTTTCTGGAGTGGCTGGTAATGGCTGGTGGGGAAATCACTGCTAAGTTAACAAGTCTTCACATATTTTTTGAGCTTAGGCTTTCTCTGGCTGCTTTCTTTTGAACCTCTGACTAAGAAAAAGTCTGTTCTGATCCAGAGAACATGCAATCCATCCTGACTGCTTTCCTTGTATTAGCCTTCTTTGACACTTTAATGGGGTTGTAGAAGGAAAAAAGTTGAACTTTTTCTCTCCCTTGCACTTCTCATGACTTTTTAGAACTGTCTGGTGAGTATGGCATGGAGAATGACCTGAGTATCAGACATCACATCACACCCATAGGCAGACAAGCCCAGCTGGGCTGTTCTGACTGTTTATGTTCTATACAGAAAGTCATTGTGGAGGAAAGATCAGTTTCCCAATTCACCTGCTTTTAATATGCACCTGAAAAAGCTACTTGTTCCAAACTGACATGATTTCTCAGTGTTGTGAAGCCCAAAGGAGTGGAGTTTATCTGCATAAGACAGTGACACTGTTGGGTGATATCCTGTAGCACTGGGCAATGACTGCTTTCCTTCATCAGAAAACAGAGGAGGAACATCTTTGTTAGCCAGAGAGATGGGAGACATCCCAGTGGATGTGAGTTGGTGACATGGTCCATGGGAGTCCTATGGATTTGTCTGCTAGAGCCTGGAGAATAACCTTGGCAGTGCTGTAAAAAGTGTCAAGGGAGGAGTTTCTTTTTAAATTTAGTGGAGTCCCTGGAAAGCAGGAAACCTGCTAGGGTTTAGATGTGATAAAAGCATGAGATACTGAAGCAGTCTTCTCTCCTTCCTTTAGCATGGAGAATAGCCAAGCCTGAAATCGTCCTCTTACCTGGCCTTGGAACTGAGTTCAATTTTACCAACAGCAAAACCCTCTGTAGCCAGGAGCACGATTTTAGCAGGCTCTTGGGACCATGGCCAACCTCTGGCAATGCTGCTGGCACTCACAGAAGCATGTCCTCACTGGTGACAGCCCTCCACACCAGAGGCTGGAGCCTCTGATTTCTCATTGCGAAGGCTTGACACCGAGCACGCTGTGACAGAGTCCTGCTAACAACATCAGTCCTTCAAGGCTGAAAGTTCTCTTCCAACATCCTTTTCCCCATTAATTGGATGACCTCTGCTGCCCAGCACTGGGCTATGATTCAGGAAAAGGTCAGGCTTTTTTCATGGCTGCTATTTCCAATTAACTTTTTGGTGTTCTCAGGCAGGGGTCTCCTGCCCTTCAAGCGTGGGAGATGCTCAGCATGCCATAGAGCTCAAAGGAGCACAGGAGGCTAAACAATCCTCCTAGGAGGAACCTGACCTGACTGCTAACTCTGGTTTTACATGGCAGAAAGAAAAATGCCCTCACTACTTTCTGCCAAAAAGGTAGAGATATCACTAGAGTGTAGCAGCTCCATTTTCTGTCATCAGCTGCACTTCCATCCCTTCTCAGCTCTGTTATCTGCTAATCCATGCCCCTGATGTAGGAGAACCTTCTGTAGGACAGAACACTGCAATCAGTATTCCCAATATACCTGCAAAGCAATAACCATTTGGATGGAAATTCCATAAGAAATTTTTGACCTGTATAGGTTTCCTATAACCTGCAGTTGTCAGTCTCTACTTCCTATCCTCACTTTCACTGTTCCTCCAGAGGCTTCTGCAGGTGAGAAGAAATTGTAAAGATAAACTGGTCTGAATTGGGCTAAATGAAAATGGGTGGCCAGAGAGAGGAGACAGATGCACTGCAGACCTTTGCCAAAGAGAGTGGCAATGTGTGCTGAGACTATACCAAGTGCCAGCAAGTTCACGTGGCAAAAAGCCCTTGTATTTGTGAATGAAATGTGAATGAAGCCCACAAGTGTGATGAGCCTGGATTTAAGCTCAGTCCTTCTCTAGAGCCAGCGCACCAGCAATGGGATAAAACCCAAAGGGCTTGAGGTTCTGGAAGCTCTGGTGCTCACCTTCACACCTCTCAAGGAAAAATTAATTCTCAGCTAGAGGACAGGAACCCACCTCTGCCCTCTCTGTGACTAAATTATCTCCTATTGTGAGGGTTTGTGTATCCCTAAATGTTTGGTTGATGCTCTACACCAGGAGGAGATGGTTCATGTTCACCAGCCTCATTTCTAAAGATCTGATCTGCCTGGCTTGGCCCGTGAACCATGTGCTCTCTGAAACCAGTCTGTGGTCATTGAACAAGAACAGGCTGGAATCAGGTCTTTTCCAGCTCGACTGGATTTTCCAGCCTCATTCCTCAGGCATTTCCAATTAGTGGGTACTGCTGGTAGTTATAGAATCTCTCTCTGCCCCAGTGCCCTGTGCACAAGAAGAGGATGATAGAGCTGTTGAAGGTGCTAAGTGCTGGGTTGTTGACTCCAATAATGGCAGTGAAGTTCTGAGATGCCAGTGGACACAGCCCTGAGCCCTTTTCAGTCAGAGCAGGGTTTGTGTGGGATGGGCTGTGCCAAATCCCTGGGACATCTCAGTTCCTGTCATACAAATTTCCATGGCCATTCTTTTGCTGATCACTTTGTGCTTCCCTGAATTCCCCTTCTTTGGGCAGTGGGGTTTATGATGTACAGATCAGGCCCCTGTCCTGCTTGTCCCACTCTTCTTTACCCCAAAGTATTTGACCATCCCCACAGCTAGAAATATTTGTTCCCATCAGAACATTAACACAGCAAAAGTATTAATCACCTGGTAAAATTTTGATTACAGAAGCACCTGCTAATAAATGGGAATGCTGGAAGTGGAAGTCCATGGGTATCCAGAGCTAAAGATTATCAGTAGGGCATCTGTCATTGCTTAATTAAGATGCAAATCATTACTGTCTCCATGGTGACAAAGTCACTTTTTCATGTCGATGAAAACAGCTGGATGTGCCCAGCTGAACTTTCTATAATGGAAGGAAAAACATATCAGGGCTGGCTGCAGCTCCAGTAGGGCTCAGCCAAATTCTGCCTCATCTCCCCCTCCAGCCAAGCATAAAGAGGGCTCTGAGCATGGCCAGGTCCCAGCACTCACACCAGTGATGACAGAACGAGCTAAGTGCTTAAAAAGGTGCAGTCAATCAAGAAATAATGGGCTGAAGGGAGCTTTGTTGCCATTTGCTCATGGCTGAGATCCCACCAGCCCTGGGTTTGCTGGAAGGGACCAAATCCCAGCCAGGGCAGAGGCTCTGCAGAGCCTTAGACAGGAGCCACAGCCACACTGCTGTAGGTGTAAGAGCCGTCTCACCCAGCTTGCAGGGAGCACAAGGGCATTAATTATAGCAAGTAAAATAATTATGGGAGCCATAAAGATGTTTATGAGATGTGCCTTTGGGAGGGATAAAGGAGTGAAGATGTTTCCTGCCCTGCAGCTTCCATTTACTGCGTTTGTGATGAAAAAAACCAGCTGTCCACACCTCTTCTGTCACACTCACTCGCCAGCTGGGCCATGAGATCTTGTACACCCAAAATGAGTGAAATACAAATATTCAGGCAAAAGGCCCAGAGCTACCAGCATGAGTGACTGTGATTTGTGCCTCTGGGTGTTTGCTTCACCTCAGATCTTGGGGCTAGGCTTGTCTGGGTATAGAAAACCTCACACCTACGCCTGAAAAAAAGCTGATGAAAATCAGAGAATTCAGGACTTACAAGAATATTTTTTTTAAGCCTGGACTTCTTCAAGCCTATCTCCTGCCAAAGCTGGGTGCCTTGCCTGGTTGTTGTTGTTGTTGTTTTTGTTGTTGTTTTGAAGCAGCCACTGCTGATAGCTGTGTGACCCCAGCTCATTGCACAACTCCAGGGACCGACCCCATTGCTGCCTCCTGAGGGACTTTGGAGACTTCTTTGCCTGTTCTGCTTCAGTTCCCTTCTTCCTCACACCCAGGGATAACTATAGCAACCAGGTCAGAGATACTGAGTCCTGTCATAGCACGTGGCCAGGGTACCTGTGGAAATAATGGTTTTGCTTTGGTGTGGGCTCTTCTTCATGAAATGAAGCAGATTTTCCTGCACAGAACAAGTCAGTGGTTGCCCAGGCACCCTGGACTTGGCATATGCTGCGGCTCCTGCTCCTCATGCAGCTGTGTATGTGCAAAGGTATTTTGTTACCACTCTGAATTTATCCTCCCTTTAAGAAAATCACATTTTTCAGCAGGAGTAAACTGCCTCCAGAGGGAGAGGTCTGCCCCACCTGAGCTGCAGCAGGAGGCCAGCTCTCGGGTTTAGATGAGCACTTGGGCATACTTGGAAGGAAAAAAAGCTTGATTGACTCAAGACAATGTCTGGAAGTGATGAGGAAAGAGTAATTTAAAAATCAGCCACCTGGAGGCAGCTGTGGCAGCAGGGATAATACCCCCTGGCAGCAGCGGAGTGGCTTATTGCTCCAGTTTGGGATGCATGTGATCATTCATTTAATAATGATTTACTCTGCACTGATGTGCAACCCTTCATTTCCAGAAACTCCAGGACTAAGATCACTGGCAAGGGAGATGCTGAGCTCTGGGTTACTCTGTGGGGAAAGTGAGACACAGGAGAGCTAAAGGGCATACCAAAGCTCTGCAGAGTATCCTCTGCTCTGCATCCCTTCCCTTCCCTTCCCTTCCCTTCCCTTCCCTTCCCTTCCCTTCCCTTCCCTTCCCTTCCCTTCCCTTCCCTTCCCTTCCCTTCCCTTCCCTTCCCTTCCCTTCCCTTCCCTTCCCTTCTAGAAGTGAAATAAAGCCCAGGAGGGAATGTTTGACATTTATATCAATATGTTGGTGTGCCAGCTGTCACACAGACAGCAGGAGACATCTCCTGTTGATGCTGCCCTCAGGACATGGGTTTCACTGCTGGCAGGGGCTACTGCCCTGGGAGTGGGAGAGAGGCAGGACCATCAAGCACAGGCATGTTTCTGAGGTCAGGAAACACTTGAGGTCAATCCTCTGCCGTTCTCAGCTTCCACCACACAGCCACAAGCACAGGTTCACCAGGCCTGGGGAGCTGGTCTCACCTGAGCCTGTGGCACAAGCAGGACCAAGCCTTGGGACAGCCTGACGTGCATCCTGCACCTATGGAGACGTGCCAAGGTCTGGCTGTGTCACTGCCAACCTCCCTCTGCTCCTGGAGGTGGTCACTGTGAGCACAATGTTGGCGTGGTGGGTTGCTGGGACCTGCAGTTGAGGCACAGACATCTCTCTTGCCTGGCTGAGGTCAGGGCTTTCCATGCATCCCTCTCCAAAAGCCCCACTGGAACCTGCTTTTCTGTCCCTTTTCAGCCATGATGATGATGATGACTTCCATGCAATCTCAGGTGTCACTGCCACTGTCACCCACATGCCAGTGACACAGAGGTTCTCTTTACTTGAAGGCATCTTGGAGCAGCACCTGCTTGCTGGAGAGCTTCGTCACTGCCCTAACACAGCTGCCCCAGAGAGGATTTCTCTCCTACCTGTGCCAAACTTTATGTTGCTGGCCTGAGCAGAAGCAATAAAAATGGGCCCTAATGAGGGAATTTCCTCCATCCAGCTCCCTGGGTGCATCCACACTGCAGTGATTCTCAGATGGCCTGTCCTGAACTCACACAGAGCTCATTTCCTAGCACAGCCCACACTTGCCCAAGTGCCAGCAGCTGAGGCGTGCCTGGACAGGAGGGCAGAGCCCAGGTCACGCTGGCCACAGCATGGCTTTTCTGGAGCTGTGACATTTGTTTTCCTCCCACATTAAAGGCTTGAGAAGGCACAGCACTCATCAGAAAGCCAGCAGGATGGAGCATACACTGCTGATGGCAGGTTGCTGTTCTCCCTAATTAGAGCCAGGTTCTGGAAAAGGGCTGCAACTCTATTTATTATACCTATGCCTTCATCCCTTCCCTTTCCTCCTTTCCTTTGCACTTCCAGCCTTTACATACAATTTACATCATCTCTGTCCAGATGACTAATGAATGCCTTGTAAGAACAATAATTTCCCACTTATTCAGTAAATTCATGATGCTTATAACTGAAATACATTATCAGACATAGGGCACAATCCATTTCAAACTGCAGTACACAGTGGCTGAGGTTTATGTTCCTTGGTGTGATTTCTTTTCCTTTTCTAGAAGCAATTTTGTGCATTTGACTGTCTATTGCTATTGTTGAAACCTTTTATGCAAGAGTTAGTTGTGCACAATGCGATTGAAGATGGGAATTCAAATTAGAGGCAGCAACGCAATGGGAGCAGCAAGTGGGCTTAACCAGAAAGAAAACCAAATACAGGAATGCAGTATGCTCCCAAAAATGATCTGTTTCCACTCTTCTGATGGATTATATTGTCAAGAGGCTGGATAATATTGGAGGAAATAGCAGTAACTGGATGTGTTCCTGTATTCCACATGACAGGAATGTGTATTAGCAGGGAGCTGATGGAGTTCATGGCTGGGGGATGCCAGCAACACCCAGGGACAGAGACTGAGGAACCACTTTTTGCTTTCCTTGTGTGGATAACAAAGTACAACTAGTACTATTTGCAGATATTTCAGTGGTAAAAACAGCTGAACTGGACTCTGGAAGGTGTTGGTGTGACACAGTCTCAAATCCAAGTAGCCCAGAAGGTGCATGCACAAAGCACTGTGGCATGAGCTCCTTTGCCAAGTTCCTTGGGTAACATGAAGCATTAAAGACACTGAAAAAAAGGTTGTGTTAACAGAGAATTCACCACAACTGCTTTGGAAAAAATAAAAAAGAGGTGGAGAGAATGGTGGAAAGTTTTTGATCTTTATGCAGAATACTCAGTTTCCAAAAGCATCTGGAGATCTGTGTACCTTGATTTCTGGCTGCTGAACTAAAATCTCTTAAAAAGAGTGGCAAGCATCATTTTTCAACCAATAATCTACATGGATGTCTATATGGGAAACACCAAAGTAATTAGTCGTTTTAAATTTTAGGACTGAGAACAAAATGTGCTTGGGCTTGAGTTTCCAAGAACACTGTCCTTTAGCTTTTTTTTTCTCCCAGTTTGTTCATCCAGTAACTCTTTAGGTCCAAAATTAATGGTATGTACAGAATCTGCAAAAATTTGTATTCTTATAGAAGAAAAAAAACAAGGCTGAGCTTTCAGTTAGATATTTCTTTGTTTTGCTATCATCTCTGCAATCTTGATTTAATCACTTCTGGTGTGCTTCAGGCACATTTATTCTGTGTCCCCGTTTGGAAACTCCTGCATCACTTGCTCTGTATTTCAACATACTTAGGCAAAATGTTTGAGAAGGGGTTGTACCCCAAGATGTGCCACAGTGGCTTTTCCTAGCAGAAATTGTCTTTGTCCATGTGCTACCCAGGAGCTCTTCATACAGGAACTTTTGGAGGCATGTGGACGGATTCTCTGAAGGCTGCAGCAAGTCCAACAGGTTTCGGAAGCATTAAACACTGTCCTTGCACAGCAAATACATTCAGAATCTCCAGGGAAATCTGCAGAGCCCTTAAATCCAGACCAGAGGGCATTCTCCAGCAGCTGGAGGGCAGGTGTGTCTGGGCTCATCCCTCATCTGAAATACAGTAGTTCCATGACTATAAGACATACCTTAAAGCCTAAAATTTTGATTGAAACCTGGAAGTGTGACTTATAATCTGGTGTGCCTTATATATGGAAAAAGTTTGAGTATTGAAGGGATCTCAAAACAATTTCTGTTTCACATTGCGCAGCAGCAAACATGAAGCTCACAATCAAATGACTGTGAGCAGCGAGAGCCGCGAGAGCTGCGAGCGCTGCGAGCAGCCCGACACCAGGGGCGGCTGCAGGGTGCAGCAGAACGGTGGGTGGGAGTGCCGGGGCCAGTGACATGGGGAGGGCGCCTGAGGCTGCATTTAAAGGCTGCGCTGATCCATGAACAATGTTTGCAAATTGAGAACCTGCCAGTGAACCCCATGATCGCGTGATTCCACTACTAATTTGTTACTTTGTTGCGTGCGGATCCTCGCTGCAAAAAAAAAGTGCACCTTATAGTCCGGTGCGCCTCATATATGGACAAAGTTCAGACATTTGCCGACAACCCAGAAGTGCACCTTATACTCCAGTGTGCCTTATAGTCGTGAAATTACTGTAATCTGAGCTGGGTTAAACTAGATGATTTATGGACATTTCAATTTCTATCAGATAAATATGGTCTTAGAGATAATTTTCATGGAGCTCTTGTAATGGATTATAGGTGGTGTGGATGATTCACTGTAACCTATTGGACAGTACTAGACAGGGGGTCCCAGGCTTGGATGGAGTCTTCTGCTGCTACTGTGTGGCCCATAAATAACATTAACATGGACAATTTATTACTTTATAAGGGTTTAGCTTGTCTGTGAGCCTCCCATTTACTGTAACATAAACTACCATGTTCCCTGTTTTTCTTTTGTAAAAGTTGGTTTGGATCTCTAGTTTCCCTTCTAAAGTCTCAGAACTGTGCAAACTTCATTATCTTCCCCAAGGCATTGGGAATTGGGATTTCCCCATGCTTACTGCAGATGCCAATTGCCAGTGTCAAAAAATATTCCTAGCCCACTGTGTTCCCCTGGAAGCACCATTCCTAGGAGCTGTCTGTTTTGAATTAAGAAATGCTGCAATGAGGATAGTTAAATTAGAATGGAATATATAGATATAGTGGTAGAAGAAGAGTGGCAGCCTAAATTACACCTGACAGAGCTATGTGGCAGTACATCCAAGCAGAGAGTGTACATTATTCCCTTTTCTTAGTACATCCCTGTCCAGTTTTCAGCATGAGATCCAGAATTTTGATGAGATTCGGTGGCTTTCAGAAAGTCTGGATAATGACGGTTACAAATGCTTGTGAGTGTGATTTTTAGTTATGTTTTTGTTTATTTGGGTTTTTTCCCCCCACCAAGGAGGAGAATCTTGCAGAGGAGGCATTTATGTACTGCTCTTGAGAGCTTGGGTTGGCTCCTGGCTCTTCCACGGATTTCTTGCAACTTTGGTTCCTGTTACCGTGTACGGTTCCTGGAGCGATGATGGTCATGGTAACATGGCACTCTCTTACATGATGAACAAGAAAGAGCATTTATTGAAAGAAATCATGGATTTAAATAGTGTACATTGTGAAAAACAATTTAGAGACCTTTCATTGGACAGAGGAGAAGACACCTCTTAGAAACAGTCTGTGAGGCCACTCACGTACACCACAGGTGTTCTATCTTTGTTTTGGGTTTGTGTCCTTGACAAGCCTGAGAGCCAGGCTTGAACAGCCTGAGAAAGAATCCTGACCGGATTCTCCTAGGCAGTCAGCCACAGGTTCCTTCTTCCTTCTGAGGTGAGAAAAAGAGACATGTGGCTGGTAAATCCCCAAAAACAGAAATTGTGCCCATGGAAGACACTGTCCTAATCAGATCTCATTGTCCAGGGGATGGAAACTTGTCCTTGCCAGCCCAGGGGATGATGTTGTGCTGTCCTGGGCTCTCCTGAGCCCCTCTTGGCTCACCAGCAGCAGATGGAGAAGAAGAACTCCAGGAGGAGGCAAAGTAGCACAAGGCTGGCCAGGCTCACCAGGGGAGGGGTGACAGAAGGGCCAAGACTTGGCCACAATGTCTATTGCTCCTGTCTGGGACCCCCACAGCAGCAGGACATCATCTCTTTTTATGTGATTGCCTCCAGTTCTCTTGTTGTCCTCATGACCCTTGTCCACCCCCTCTCATGGCTGCCCCTGCCTGTGACCTGAACCTGGTGGTTCCAGATGTGAACTGCACTCAGCTGAGGGGGTACCAATGCTTTGGTTCCCATCTCTGCTCCAGACACCCTCCCCAGCCCAGCCCAGGGATGTTCAAACCTGTCCCTCCTGAGACTGACCACATTTCTCATTTTCATAAATTTTCATCATACTGATCACTCTCCAATCAGCTGGAATTCCTCAGTCATTTCCAGGAGGTGAGGTACACAGGTATCAGAAAGCTGCATTTTTATTGGGTTCTCAGATTAATTACCTTCCTTTCACACCAGTGAATTTTATCTCTCCCTGCTTACCTCAGTCTTCAGGATCATGAGCTTCTGGTTTATTCTCTCTCTGCTTACATATTGACATTGCCTCTAAATTTTGCCATTAGCAGATTTGGTTAGGCATTTTCTGTGCCCAAATAATTAACAAAAATATTGTTGTCAAAACTGTCTCCTAAAGAACTTCAGTGATAATTTCCTGATCCCTACCTTTACAGCAATGCATGTTTCTATCTCCCCTTCACACTGCAGCACATTTGCAGATTGTTTTGTTTCCACCCTTCCCATCTGAGCTAATGTCTCATGCTGTTTAATCAAGTGCTTTCTCCCAGACACTGTGGAGGAGCTCTACTGCACTCTCTGCATCTAGAAAGCCTTATGAGAAAATTATGTTCCTGAGCTAACTTTGATGAGTCCATACTGCTTGTTATATCATTTATCTCCATTATGCTTTTCTTATAAATTTCATCTTAAATCTTCCATGTCTTTGAGGTTAGACTTGAGACTGATTTTACGCTTTTCCTTTCTTCTCTTCCCTTTAAACTTGCTGTTTTCAGCCATGTGATGCCATTTTTGCCTAGACAGATGAGCTTAAAAGGTTTGCTGCTGTCCAGAGGTGTCACATGGGATGCAGGAGGAGAAGCTGATCCTTCAGTCTGGAGGATGTGAAACTCCTGGACCTTGGGGTCGGTCTGACTTCTCTTGTTTCCATGTTCACCCTCTTCACCATACTAAAGTTGTCTCAGAGGCTCCTTTCACTTCTCCAAGCAGCCCATCCTAACTTTTTAGAGATATCCTCTGGAAATGATGAAATTCAGCTTCAATCCTCTTCTGCCTTATCCTTCTGTATAAATCCTGATCAGCAATAAAAAAAATATCTAAATATTATCAACCCTGTGCTCAGTACAACCCCAAAGCCCAGCTCTACACCAGCCACTGGGAAAAAAGTAACTCTACCCCAGGCCAAACCAGCACAAACCATTGCTGTGCTCTCCTTTGCTTCCCCTTTTCTGACTCCAGGACAAGAACACCAGGTAACAGTGCGAATGAATCTCAGTTCTAGAGTACAAAGTGTTTCTTACAGTGTCATTTTTTCTAGCAAACACCTTCTAAGGATAATTCAAATTAGGTCAGCCCAGGTTTTCTAATAGACTCCTTGTGATTTTTATTCTTTCACCTTAGTTGAGCATAACATTTAACTATAAAAAGTTGAATTCTCTGACTTTGAAAATCTAGGATCAGCAGATTTTCAGCAACTCCACTAAAAAGGAAGGAGTTCTCTTGTACCACTGTGACCCCTTTGAGGAAAGCAAGAGGAAAATATGTGCCTATGCTTTATTTTTTGTTTAACCCCCTTTGCCTATTAATAATAACTTCTATTAATATGCTGAATTCTCTAACGCTTCCCCCAATATGTGGAGTCCTGAAAATCTCAAATAACTTTTATTCACAGAAAAATAGTATTTCTCCAGATAATATTTTAAGATCAAGTGGTATTCAGGTCAAAAGCTAAGGAACCTATGCTCAGGTATCTGCATGTCTGTATTCCTTTGTGAGCACCACAGCAGGAAAAGAAACCAACAGATCCTGGAGAGCTCTCCAGTTCCCACTGTGCTCAACACCCAGTTGGGATTCAGGTGTAATGGGTGTTTTCTGCACCACTTAATTAGTGGCTTGTCTGGAGGTTCTTCTGTTTTCACTCAGAGCCAGGATTAAAAAACACAAAGGAGATGAATTTTCTCGTGTTTGGGCTTGGTTGTTTATAAAATCTGATCTAAAGTACAGAGAGTTCTACAGCACTTCTAGCCCCCAGCTAGAAGTGACAAAAATGGAAGCAAATGTAGCTAGTTACAAGGTCTCCTAAAGCTAAACAGTCCAACAGAGAATTAACACCTATATTATTTATACTTTTAACCCAATAACCAAACTCCTGTGACCCTCAGTGCAGCACTAACTGTCCAACCAGAAACTACTGCCTGAAACCATGGAGAAGAAGGAAGAACACAAAAAGGAGACACCACCCAAAATCCTCCATCTTGTCCCACACCTATTACTATATTATAAAACCTCAAATTCAAAATCCTTCACCATGTGAAATCACACACATATTTCACTACACATTCATGACTTTAACTCCATCACTCAAATTTGGAAGCCTTCTCCAAGGTCAGAAGCAGTGTTCTCCAGGGGGTCAGAGCCAGAAAGCACAGAAAGCACAGAAAGCACAAAAATCCCATATTTCTGGGATCCAACATTCAGGTTTCTCACAGAGCTTTCTGAGGTTTTGGGGTGCCCTTACACACCCTGCTTGGCCTCCAGAGAGCAGTAAGACCCTTTCAGATCCTGTTCTACTCTGCCTGCACCATCCAGACCTCACAGGAGCCTGAAATGGCAACAGATGCTCACATCCAACAACTGAATTCCCTCTGTGTGTTGCCCAGCTGAATCTCCCCCAAAATCTCCCAGATGTGAAGCCCTTTGATATGCATTAGTGGTGGATCGGCAGATGTTTGCAGCTGGAGCTAGGGAGGCAGTTTCTGTGGCACATGTGGATTTTGGTGCACTTCGGCTACAATGCAGCTGAGAAGAGCAGCAGCAGAGCTCTGTCTGGCATCTCACAGGGTGCCCAGCTCTCAGATACAGGCAGTGCTGGCAAGAGAACAAATGGGCATCAAATGACCACAAGTACATTTTAACCTGCAAATTAATTGGAAGTTTCTAATTATCAGGATTGTAATGCACTCCCAGCAGAACAGTACCAAATGCTTATGAGATAGATTACAGTAATTCCGCAACTATAAGGCGCACCGGGCTATAAGACACACTTTTCTTTTGCAGCAAGGATCCACACACAACAAAGTAACGAATTAGTAACGGAATCGCACAATCACGGGGTTTACTCGCAGGTGCTCAATTTGCAAACATTTTTCACAGATTAGCATAACCTTTAAATGCAGCCCCAGGCACCCTCCCTGTGCCGTAGGCCCCAGCACTCCCACCCACCCCCGGCGCTGGCTGGTGCAGCTCTCGCGGCGCTCGACTCGCAGCTGCCACAGCTCGCACTTCTGGGTTGGCAAATTTCTGAACTTTGTCCATATATAAGGCGCACCAGATTATAAGGCGCAATTCCGGGTTCTGATCAAAATTTTAGTCAAAAGGGTGCACCTTATAGTCGTAAAATTACTGTAGTTTGCCGAACTGATCTCAAGACAAGGCTGCCGTGACTCTGGGTGAAAAAGCTTCACCATGTAAGAGGGCTCTTCTCTGTCTCTGCAAAGTGGGACACACAGGACTTGTGAGATCTGTGTTCTACAGGCCAGTCTGGAGAGTCCACAGGTCAGAGTTCTTTTATTGCTTCAAAATGGTAAAAATGATCTGGCGTTCCTTGGGTTTTTTTGGTGTTTTGTTGTTGTTGTTTGTTTGAACTTAATTTTTTATTATCTTCTATCCAGATTAAAAAAAATTGAAAATTCATCTGCTGTATGAATAAAAAAAAAATCAGAAGTTACAACTTTTTTATACAGGAGAAAATCCAATATTTACCTCTCTCAGGCTGTAAGCATAAATAAGTAATAATTTCACTTGTTCTTATACATCTACTTGATACTTCTCTAATCCAGTGATTAAAACATAATAATAACTTAAATGAAAATAAGCTGAATGCATAAATTAAATCAGTTATTTTTGTGGCTCACAGAACCTGTGAGTCTTTTGTGGTGTCACAGAAATTCTTGTAAGGATTTGCTTGACATGAAGGTAGGGGGAAGAGCACCTTTTGATGGATGTCATTTGCAGAGGGTTGTACAGGTTTTCATGGATTTCAGTTTGTGGGAGTGCATCTCATTCAGATGAGAATAGAATTGAAGCTGAAAAAAACCTAAATAATGGGGTTGAACAAATTCTGTGAAAATTATGAATTCTACTGTCAATGGGGAGATTTAAATAGCAAATGCTTCAGTTATATTCACAAATACTTTTCTTACACGGAACTAAAATTTTCAATATAATTTCCATATCTTGCCTATTATAGAGCTTTTTGAACCCGTTCCTGCTTGATTCTGATGGAATCATCACAGCTCACATGGTTTTCCTCCTTGCAAGTTTCTTAGGAAATAGCATTAATTTCCCCAGTGCTTTTCAGTATTTCGATAACATTTAGTAGCAAAAGGAGCTGTTCAATGGAGTCATTGCCTTCAGACAGACTCCAGATAAGCAATAGTCCTGTGCTGAATGCAGAAATAGGTTAAATATTATTTTTTTCACATGGACGTATGAAAACATTTATATCGTTCAAACTAAAATTCAACTAAGAATGAACATTTCAGAAAAAGCAGGGGACCCATAGATTTAACTGTCTCTGTCTTTTTTCCAGAAACCCCTATTATTTCTGTAGTCTTCAAGGCTCAGTCTTGCTTTCCTGAGATCACAGACAATTTGGAAGCAACAGTAAATGCATATTTAGAGTTGACTTCTGCTGGGCATCCTGCAAGGACCTGGAAACTTCAGCTCTCTCCACAACTTTGTTTGTTTAAGAATGAGAGAAGGCAAAAAAGAGTTTGGTGAACACCTTGTAATATGCATCAAAATTACAATATAGGATAACATTAAAAAAAATATTTCAGGATAGGAGTCTTGCCCAAAAGTGGTAAAGGCCATACAAGACTGAGATGTAGAAGAACTTGGATGAGAAAAACTGGAATAGATTTTTATTTTGTTAGTGCTCACCTCAATGTACCCTGGGGAGCCTCTTTACTTGGAACTCAAAGAAGCTTCATGCTAAAATCAAGTGCTGGTAGAACAGCCTATGGAAAAAGTCTAGAAAATGAAGAGTTTCACTCAGGACTGGGTGCTATTTATCATTGTGAAGCCAAGGAAGAATCAGCTGAACCATTAGCAGTGGTGTATTTTCCTCCTTGAACATGGCTCATTATCAGAAAACAGAAAGGTGCTGAATTTACTGCCAAATTCTATAAAAGTGGCTGGGGAGAGCAGTGCAATTGGAAGCTCAAATTTGGTGAAATTTCATAGAAGCTCTCAGCTTCTGTCAGCCCATGCCTGATGTGCCCCAAAAGGCAGGAACATCACCCGTGTGTGTTTTCAGAACCACCTGCAGATCTGATTCTGGATCCCAGGAAGAACAAGCTCAAGCCCCTCAGTTTGCAATTTCAGGGTCTTGGTGAAGCTGCCCCTGCTCAGCTCTTGGCCATCTGCTGCCCTCTCCACCTGCAGCAGCAGCATCCACCCTGGCACCCATCTTCCACCCTGCTTCCATCCCTCACTGCCTGAATTCAAAATGCAAGGAATTCCCAGAACATTGGGCCTGTAGGCCAAAGTTAAGAAAAAAAACACAGGATTTGGTCTGAGGCCTTGGGAAAAGCTTCCAAGCTTAGGTGGTAGAGGCAAGAATGTAGATTTAAAGCTTAAAGCAGAGACATGTTGAGTAAATTTTAGCTATCGAGTTTAAGATATAGAAAAAATAAAAGTAGCTAGAAAGGTGACAAAAAGCCTTAGAATAGGTTTGTGTGCCAGAACAGGATTGGCTAAAAAAGGTCATACTGAAATTAGACAAAATTCCTTAGTATTGGTTAAATAAGGTAAATATGTCCACTGGCAGTGGTTAATAAATCCTTAAAAGACCTTGTAACCATAAGTCTTGTGACTTCTAGCTGTTCTCTCAACACCTGTAACAAGAAGTCTTGCTTTCTGTAGAAGATAAGAAAAATAAACTGCACTTTCTAATGCAACCAGAAGTCCCATCTCTCTGCCTCATTTGGAAAAGAATCCAATAAGCCCACCCTGCACCTCACACACAGACACCTTCAGCTTTGTATGCCAGGGAAACCAGGGTCTGGGAGAAGGTCACTCACCTTTGAGACCTGCAGCTCATGAAATTATTTCTGCAAAATGTTATTTTAATTGGTAAGTACAAGTAGGTGACAAGATGTGTGACCAGCATAAATGTTTCTGAGTAAATATTTTGGGGGCAGAAAAATCAAGTAGCATGAAGAGATCATTAAGAAAAATGCTGATTATCTTCAGAGTATTAGTGAAGCAGAAAACTGGCTTGGAACGTGATTTTTAGCAGCTATCTTGAGAGCTTTATCCATTTATACCAGTATTTTCCTTACAAATGAGCCAAGGGATTAGGTTGCACTAAGCAGACTAAAGACACAACAGATTCTGTTTAAGAAAGAGCAGAGAGCTTTTCCAGTGTTTTAAAAATGGATTTTTATGTTAACTTGGCTGTTGTCAATGAACAGCTTCTGGAACTGCACACTGGCTGCTCCCCACATCTTTTTCCTCCCTAAGAAAAGTTTTTTTCCATTCCATCAATGGGGAATTCTGCATTTCACCAGTGGGATCTGCAGAAAACACCCCATTCCCACTGTGTGAGGTTTGACAGGTCCATCTGCACCCTTTTTTCACCCTGCAGCCAGACACTGCTCACAATTTGCTGCTGACCCCTCTGCAGGCTCCAAGTGCAGAGTCTGTGAGACACCAGCTCTCTTCCCTGTGTATGGAAACCTGCAGCTGCCTCAGAGAGGCATGTGTGGGAATCCTGTTGTATCTTTAGCTTTAGAGATGATAATTTGCAATCACAGCCTCATCCCAGCCAAGGAGCTTCCCCACATACATTTGGAAAGCAGCCGGGCTCCAGCTTGTGACAATCACTCATCTTTTAATTACATCTCAAATCCTTGAGAACATTCTAATAATTATTTGTTTACAGTTGGAGACAGGAACTCCTGGGCACATCATCCTCTTTCAAGTAAACAGGGCATTAATTAAGTTTGCTTAGAACCCAAAGTTTGCAGAGTCCTTCCAGCCTGACTGAGCATCCCCATCCCTGGAAGTGTTCAAGGCCAGGAATGCAGATGGAGCAAAGACCCTACAGGAGTGCCAGGATTTGAAACAGTGCCTGTGAGAGGCAAAGGAGGTGAAAGTTCTATGGGTTTTATGTAGGAAATGTTTTCTGATGTGGCTCATGTCACCATATTACCAGCCCCCAGCAGCTGCATGGAGCAGCTTTCCCCAGTTCCTATTCAGAATTTACCTACCTGGCTGCATCTTGGGTGGCCGTAAATACAAAACTGTGTACATCTCAGATGCTTTGCTGTCATTTTCCTCTCTGAATCTTCGTTCCCGCTCAGAACCTGTTGCACTCCTCTATTCTTCATCTGCAGGGTGCATAAATTAAATTAATTTGTGTTGATTTTTGACTTTTCCCCCCATTGACCAGAAAGCTTGAAGGGCCAAAAGATGATTGAATATTTGCATGCATGAATAAAAGGCTGGTCAGAGCAGTGTGTAGAGTAGGCAAGTACGTTCTGAGAGTAGCAGGAGGAGAGTTGCTGCCTTTTCACTGCAGCCTGAGCTGTGAGCTCCATGTGCCTTGCTTTACAGAATCCAAACAAAATTACCACAAGCAAGCAGAGCAGCTCTCATTTTTGTAGCCTCTGGGTCAAACAAAACCCCAGTGCTGAGCTGTTTGAGTCCAGCCAGTTATTCTGTTCCCTGTACCCAGAATCACAGAATCACAGAATCACAAAATCACAGAATTTCTGAGGTTGAAAAAGATCCACTCCAATGCCCCTGTCAAGGCAGGGTCATCTGGAGCAGGTGACACAGGGACACATCCAGGTGGGTTTGGAATTTCCCAGTGTGGATGAAGCTTCTAGAGAAATTTGGGGGTGGCACATGAGAAGGAGCAAGGAGACAGGTGGCTTGGAATCAGCTATGCCAGAGGCATTTGCAGTTTGTTCACATGGTGACACTCAGGGCACCACCTTCCACCTGGAAGGAATATAAAAATCAGGGAATTTGGGAGCCCTTCAGGCTGCTGATCGTAACAGAGAGGAGGGAGAGGAGCTGTGTGCTTTCTGCAGAAGGCAATAGGGGAGATAAGTGCTAATGCTGCTGGATGTTGTGTGAGATAACAACATCCATTCATGGCCTAAGGATCCTAAAAATGTAAGGAAAGCTAAGTTAGACCACCCAGGCCAGAAATGTACCTCCAACAGAGGCCAGTAGTGAACAAACACCTCAGGAGCTGCAGTGAGGCTCCCCCAGATGTTGTCCTAGACTCCAGTTTTGTCTCATGGAACTGCTGACCAGAGATAATGACCTTAATGAATGTTGCTCATTATGTTTGAGATGATGGCCATGGATCCTCTCAGTTGTTTCCTTCCCTGACTGAGCAGTTCTTTTCTACTGAGAAAATTTTTCTACAGGAAACTTACTACACATTTGGTCATCCTATCACTCTTTAATTCTTCAATTTCTAAAAGATTCAATTTGTGATACTGTTTTTCAGTAGTGCCAGAGGATCAGATCTGTTTTTGATGCATAAGCATAACTTGTTTGTGTTCTTTGCTCCTTTTCTAACACTTTCTTATCAATGTACTCTTTGTACCAAGCTGATATTCTCATATAACCTCATATTATAAACTCAGCATTTTCCTCCTTGTTAATAATAGCTCACAGTCCACAATTATACAAGCAAAACTAGGATTATTTTCCATGTATATCACTTTATATTAATCTCCACAGGCTTTCATGTGACATTTCATTGCTTGGACACCTAGTGGCACACAGTGCTTTTGCAATTTTTCAGTTAACTCATGTCTACTGGCCTGAATTTGTCATCCTAGGTATTGACCTGGATTGACTTCCTAAGGTTCAGTTCATAAATACTCAAAGCAGTTTAGCTAGGTGTGGCAGGTCTGATAAAGCAGAACCAAGATGGGTCTGTTCACCACTTACACTGACTCAAAGGAAAAATTAAAAGCCTCCAAATCTAAGATTTGTACCTCATCTCTAGTTTTGTGCTTTGACTTCAGCATCCCCTGATGTGAACGGGACTCCTGTGATCAATATGTGGCTTTTAGACAATAATATAAAACAAGAGGCTTGAACCAAAAGGCATGCCATGCAAGAATTATTTTCTTACCCAAAATTGTTCCAACAAAGCTTGTGTGCAATTCTACTACAGCAATTCCCCATCTCTTCTACTTTCCTCTAGACACATCACAAAAAACATGTTTATTTTTGATACAGCATATATTTTCTCACTATTCCCTTAGCTCTGTTTGTTTTCTACCTAAAAGCTAGTACTTGTTCTTTTAAAGAAAAGATGCTTTCAATAGAATTTTTTCCCTTCAAATCTGTCTTAATCTATTGTTGCCTGCAAAATAAACTACTTTAGCAGTATTCCCCTGACCCCTTAGATGGAATCCTCCTGTCTGCTCGTGGCTGCCCCAATTCAATATCTCCAGTTACTACATATGCATTTCTTGTTTATTGCTGTGCTGAGATCATGCACAGCCCAATGGCTGGCAAAAGCTTTGTTTGCTCTTCTGTCAGGCTTATATCACACTCAGTATTTGCCCATCACTCTGTTTTCCTGGGAAATGCAATATGAATCTTCCTCTCCTGAGCATCTTCAGCCCGAGCACTGGGGGTATCTGAGTCATGGCAGATTCATGATGAATTCTTTGGTTTCTCTTATGTTGTTTTGGGGTGTGCACTACTGCTGCTGATAAATGCACACTCTTCTCTCTCTAGATATGGGCAGCTTGACATTTGAACAATGAATTATGCTCCCCTGGTCATTTCCTAACCAATTTCTTTGATGAAACTGTCAGGCCTTGGCCTCTGCTCCCTCTAAGCAAACAGCAGCTTCATGCAATTTGCACAAGGTATTGTTTTCCTTCCATTGAAATGCCTTTCCTTGCTCATCACCATGCAACCCTTTTCTCATTAGAATAGACAATTTTTATTGTGATTTCTCCTCCTCTGTCCTTTCATGCATAATGGTAAATTTATTACAAGGCCCTATTTCACCCTGCAACTCTGGGATTGCTGGAACAAGTCCTGGTGCTCCATGAGCGTGAGCATGGCTGTATCTCATTTTCCTGAAGCTGGGCACATTCTGGTGATTGCTCTTGCCTGTCCAGAGTTGGGAAACAACAAAAAGGTCCATTCCATTGTTTCATAGAAAAGCAGCTTTCTCCAGGCTTGAGGATGGCTGATGGCAGACCATACTGGCAATGTTTGCAACAGAAGTGGCTTTAAACTGGGTTTAAAACTGCTGTTGGAAACACATTTCAAATGATAATACAGGCAGGGTTTTGGGAGATATAGAACTGCACGTGTGCTTTGTGCATCCCTGTAAAGAAGCCCCTGCAGACCCCACCATAGCAGGATAAGCAGATCTCCTCTCCACCCCTCGCTCCACGGTGCTCTTTCTTCTCCTGTGCTCCACAGCAGCATCTCAGGGCATCATTCGTAGCTAACACTTCTAATGCTCCAATTTCACAGGTTCCTGGTGTATAATTAGAAGTCCTGACATCCTTGTCTTCTTCCTCCCTGGTGCCATGGGCCTGCTGAGAGGAGGAGAGAGGCTTTGCTCCCTGTCTGGTGGCAGAACCAGCGGCAGGCCCTTGGCCAGGACAATACATCTGTCAGCATCCATCAGCCTCCCAGCAATTAACTCTGAAGTCAACTGCTTTCCATCTCCCAGAGAGACCAACACCTCTGTGTTTACTTCTCACTAGAAAAAAAGCATTCCTCCCACAGCCACCTGAATGTGCCTGCAGGCCCAGAAAAGTGCAAATTCACAGCGATGTGCAAATCTCTGCTTAATATCCCCCAGCCTGACATCACCATGCTTCCTGAGCAGAGCTGTCCTTGGCAGGAAATGCACAAACCTGTGACACTGCCAAAGGGCAACTCAAATACAGGAGTTTGCAGACAAAGACAAGGCACAAGGGCTGTATTTTAAAAATTCTTCTATTTTCCTTTTTCTCCCCACAGAATGGATAATCGCAAATAACTGCTGTTGGGAATGGAATGGAAAATAACTGGGAAATAGGAGGAGGTTTTGCACAACAAACTGGGACAAGTTTTCCAGCAGAACTCCAGGAGCTGGTCCAGTCTGGAGCCCTCATTTTCACTTCTTTCTCTTGCTCTTCTTTCTGAAAATGGACTTAATCTGGTGGTGGGGCAGCCAAGGCAGATGCTATGCTGTAACTCAGACTTGTGTTTATTTTACCTCTGCACCCATTGCCAGAGATTAGAAACACTGATTGTAGTTTTCAGATGTCCAAAAAAGCACAAAAAAGGCTCTAGTTATTTTTTTTTTCAACATCTAGATGACAAATTATTTACAGCAATGACTACAGCCCAGCTGAGCCCACCAAAAGGTTAATGAAAATGTTACCACTGTCTTCAGGGCAGCAGTACTGTGTCAGAAACAGAACCTTTGTATCCAATGTACACCAGTGACAAAAGTTCTACTGGTTTCAAGACACCTGGATTGGACTGTACATTATTTTATATTGTGGGTCCTAACACTGTATATTTACATGTTAATTTATTTATGTCATTCTTAATAATTGCTTTTGTTACTGGGTTTGGGTTTTTTTACACAAGCTGACATTTCTTTTCCCCATTCCTGCTTGTGTATATAAAGCACTTGGTAGGATGGAGTCTGGGATGGATGATGGTGCTTCTTGGAGGGACCAGAGTGACTAAAACCAGGTAATAAAGGAAGGAAGGGAAGGGTGGCTTTGGGATTTAAGATTTAGGGATCTTCGCTGTGCACCCTGTATAGAAGCAGTTCTGGATTTAAGGATGATTGAGGAAGTTTATTACTATTTTGCCCTTGGAATCCTAAAGACTGAGTAACTGAATGGCTCAGATATAACAAACACACTTTGCACCCTGCTTTGGAACACCCATTTTCTGTATTTATACATACCAGGTCAGTGGGTGAGAGGAGGAGGTGTCAGACCACATTTGTGTGTTTGTGCCTGAGAGGGAGGCAAATATGGTTATGCTGTTGCTGCAAAACTCATTCTGGGGTTAATTTATGGATACATTGGAAGTTTATTCCCCAAGGCCATCAGGGAGGACCGTCTAAGTTATTTCTCTACCCAAGTAACAAAATCTAAATAGGCATGAGCTAATTAGCAGTGATTCATTATCAGCTGATCCACTTTCCAAAGGCTGGCTTATATTTCTACACCTGCCATCCTTCTTCTTTCCTGTGTCTTGTAGAAACATCCTCAGTTAAGTACAGTAATTTCACAACTATAAGATGCACCGGATTATAAGGCGCCCTCCTGGGTTGTTGGCAAATTTCCGAACTTTTTTCTATATATAAAGCACACCGGACTAAAAGGCACACCTTTTTATTTTTGCAGTGAGGATGCGTGTGCAACAAAATAACGAATTAGTAACAGAATCACCCGATCGCAAAATTTACTGGCAAGTGCTCAATTTGCAAACATTTTTCACGGATCGGCGTAGCCTTTAAACGCAGCCCCAGGCACCCTCTCCGTGCCATGGCCCCTGCACTCCTGCCCGCCCCTGGTGCCGGCTGCCGCAGCTCTCGCAGCTCGGCGGCTTGGCTCTGCAGCTGCCGCGGGTCGCCCTTCCGGGTTGGCAAATTTCAAAACTTTGTCCACATATTAGGCGCACCGGATTATATGGCGCACTTCTGGGTTTCGAGCAAAATTTTAGTCAAAAGGGTGCGCCTTATACGAGTGAAATTGCTGTAATCTTTTTGGGAGCTCTGACCAGTAAGAGACCTTTGCAGAACTTTGCTGGTTTGTTGAGCACAGCAGCAGCCTGGCTTTATAATTTGAAAAAACTCCTATTTCTGTTTGTTCCTGGTAAGCACAAAGAGCAACTTTCAAGGACTTTTAGAGGTAATTACTATTATTACTAGAAAACACATCTCTCCCACTGAATGGTTGATTAATGCTTAGGTGGATTTCTGGGAATGTTCACTTTGTGTGTTGGAAAGCTATGTACCAGTAGCATGTCCCAGCTCCTAAAAAAGAGTAAATTAGTTTTTGATGAGATGATAAAAATTTTTGTTAGGATGGAATTTCAACTCCTTCAGATCTACACTCGACCTAAGATTTTTCCCCCTAGAAACATAGGATTCTATATGACCTTTCTTGTGCTCTCACAAATCAAAATTCAGTCACACCCATAGAAACTCTGTATTGGGAGAGTCTAAGTATATTTTCAAGAGAATCTGGGTAATTCTAGAGACTAGCTCCATTCTATCTTCTGTGCTTTTATCCTGCAGTGCAGATGATCTTCATGTATAAGTAAACAGAGTCAATATTCCAATATTCCTTCCACTGCTAGCCAGCAAACCCACATGCTTTGAATTTCAGAATGTGTCTTTTGTGGCTGCCAAGTCTGTGTTCATAACAAAGATGCCAAATATTCTGCATTATCTTGAAGTTTTCCCTTCCACTTCTGTGATCCCATTGATTTCAGGATTGCTAAGCCAAGGGGAGAAAAAAAAATCCATCAAGCTAATTCTTGAAAAAATGCACTGAATATTCTTAGGCAGAAGCCAGCTCAACAAAGCTGTGCCTGAGGTTCTGTCAATATTGAAACATTATTTTAGAAGTGGATTTTCCTTCTCTTAAAATAACAAGATGTAACAATACGTGCACAAAGGAAGTTAAAACCATTGATGAGCTAAAGAATTTGGGAAATGGAACTGAAAGGATCCTGACCTTTATTTCAGGGCACTGTGGATGCTCCAAGATATAAAACCTCCAAGACAGGTACACAAATGATGGCAGATTTACTCAACATGTGTCCCATATAGTAAAAATCATGGTCCTTTTCAGATAGAAAGGCCAAAGAAGTGTTTATTAAGTGGACACCTAGTTTCCTTTTTTACAAAGGAGTGAAGCAAAGGAGGGACCAACAGTCAGAAGACATCCTGGATTTGGGGATGGATTTTCTTTTTCCATTTCTACCTGCTTTGTTCCCTTCCCATCTTAATTCTAGATGGAAAAAAAAAAACCTAGAAAATGCTGTTGTGTGGTACCTTTTGCATGGCTGCTTCAGGTGGTGACAGCTCACAGGAATGAGCCAGGAGTATTTAAGAATAAACAGGACAATATTTGGAAATAGCTGGTTTAAGCGAATATGTGCAACGATTTCCACGGGAAACCAAATTTCTCCTTGGCCATGATGAGAGTGGCTCACTGCTCCTCAAGGATTATAGCAAGGAGGATGGTTTTCCATGGTTTTCCACCTGCAACTGGGTCAGGGCTGGAGGGGAAGTGGGCAGGGACTGGTTTTAGTCCCCAGCTGTCCAGGCAGTGACCCATAAATCTGATTTGTGCAGACACAGGAGGAGGGTGAGAGAGTGCTTTGCCGGCTGTCATCCCTGTGACGAACATATTTGGGTTCAGAAGCCCAGAGTGGATTTCCATAGTGAAATCAAGACCCTGAAAAACCTTGCTTCAAAGGACAGAGCTGTCACAGGTTTCTTTACCCCACAGACAATGGGGAACCTGGTGCTGTTGTACTCATCCCTTTCCTCTGCTCCTTATGTCATAATATTGACCTTGGCTTGGGTGAAACCTCAATTCCTCTTCCATTGGGGCTGAGACTGTCAGGAACCAGCCAGAAATGCTCCCTGTTGACAGCCCTGCAGCTATGGAACATGGGCATGAGCTGTCTGTACTGCTGACTAAGGTACAATTATGGGGAGGAAGCAGCTGAGAAATAATGTCAAACCAGTGTGATGCTGTTTGTGCAAACAAAACAGGAGAGAAATTCTTCAAAGAAATGATTTATTTAATGAATTATTCAGCCAGCTTTAATTTACTCAATCAATCAGAAGTCCTCAAGCACCACAGGACATAAATGGACCAGTGTTTTTCCAGGCATCAGTACAGAAGGTAATCCCTGGTCAACAGCACAAGTGCTCAGTGTTTTGGGCTGATAGATCTGTTCCTGGATGTAGCTGAGTCAATGTTTTACCAAAGTACATTTCAGCCATCCTAAATTGTGATTAAACCCATTTTCTTCTTCCTTAATCATCTATCTGCCCTGGGATGTCCCTGTATCACAGCAGCCCATGTGGGCAGCTGTGCTCAGGTCTGTTCTGCAACATCAGCTTGAGCTCCAGGATGTGCAGGCAGTGGCTTTGTTTCGCACCAACCCCCTGAGAAGGGAGGTGAGAGACAAATTCTATCATTTCCTCTTTGCTGTGAGGAACCAAATCATTCCTTATGTTCAGTTTCTGTGTTCAGAATTTCCCTGAAATCTTGTTTTATAGGAACTCTGTATTCTCCCCCAGCACAATTCCCGTGCACCATAGAAACACTGACAGTGATATTTACATCCCACCACAAGCTTTCTGGAGACCAAAAAGCTTCACAGCTGCTTTGTTTGGAAGTGGCTTCTCCTTTTCACCAGAGACTGAACAAGCCACCTCATTTGCTCCTGTTTGTGTGGCACTTCCAGTGTGATAAATTACCTCAGCTACACACAACGCAGAAAACTCTCCCTCCTGCTGCCTGACACCAGGGCTGTGCTACTCCAAACACCCTCCCTCACCTGGCTTGTGCAGCTTTGTACCTGCAAAGGGCACACAGCAATTCACAGGGCTATGTTTTATGCAGGCACAGGAAAAGCTTCATTCACCAGGGAGAATCCTGGGGAGCAGAATTTTGCCAGGATGATGCATCCTCCACCATCAGCAGCACCTTTCCCTAACCCAGCACTGCTGATGACAGAGGTTCAGTCATGGGCTGACACAGCTGCCAGCAGGGATTGGCATGCAGGCACAGCCAGGTTTTATTTTTGGTGCCACACCTGAAAAGTTCTGTACAGTTCCATAACTCAGGCTGGCTCGTACACACTTCTCAGTTACAGGAGAATCATCTTGCCATGGGAGAAGTCTCTAAATGAGTTATGCCTGCAGTCCCCAGGCAGCTGCTGGCTGCTTGGACTTCTCTCCAAATTTGAGAGTCATCTTGCTGTCATCTTGCTCTTCTGGGGATTAGTTTGGGTGTTTCAGCTATTTAGGATAACTCAGCTCCAGCTGGAGATACTCACAGATGCTCACGATGCTCCCAGGCTCCACAAGCCTCGCTCGTTTTTGAGTGAATTGAGGATCATGGAAAAGTAATGTGCTTCCTAAGAGCTGCTGTGGGCTTCAGTGAGAAGCTTAGTAAGTGATGTCAACTGAGGACAGATTCACAACCTCAAACCTCCAAATGACTCACATTCCCCTGCAGACTGAGGGGCATTTATCTTGGGTTTGACGACAGTCCTGGGTCTTATTACCTAGGGAATATTTCACTAGCTCCAAATTGCACCAGGACAAACCAAAAAGAAAAACATCCAGGAGGAAGGAATGATCAGCCATGGTGTCTGAAGCACAGAGACGGGCATTTCTGCCATTAGGGCTGTCAACAAACCCAATACTGATTGATTGGCGGCAAATCAGGGTAAATCCTCTTAGCAGGGATTAGATGGGGAAGGTTAATGAAGTGTCTGAAGGTACGAGATGCTGCTGCTGTCTGGGCAGAGCAGGGTGCAGCTGGCTCCTGGCTGGGGTGCACACCTGCCTTCCCTCACTGCAGGAATGGCCATGGTGCTTCCCAGGTGGGCACTGGAGGTACAGAGGGCACTGAAGACAGAAATGGGTCCAGGATCAGGAGGGGACAGGGACAGGGCAGTGGAGGCTGAGCGACTGCAGCTGCTGGAGTGTGAGTGCTGCAGGCTGAGTTTGTGGGTTTGAGGGACAAACAGAGCTCAGGGGCGTTGTTGGGAGGTCATCTTCTAATCACTGCCACGACCACAAGGAACACAAGTGCAGCCATGCTGCAAACAAACAGGCTGAGAAACCTGCTCTCATTGGAGATGTCCCTGCTTATTGCAGAGGGTTGGACCAGAGGAGCTCTAAAGGTCCCTTCCAACCCAAACTATTCAATGAAACACCTCCTCTGCATCTTGGGAGTGACTTTCCAGTCTCCTTGATGCTGCTGTGCAGTAGCTGAACAGCCTTTGCCACCCCTGAAAGGAAATTCTGTATTCCAAACTGGGACTGGAACTTGTGGTTTTGTTTATAATTAAGCTGAAACAAAATCTTTTCTGTAAACCCCAAAGGTCCTTGTTTGTTTCTGGCAGATGTGGTCAGATCCTTTGCTCTCTCTCACCACTACAAATCAATAGTTACTATATTAAAGTCGCTGGGTTCACACAATCCAAAATCAATGCAAAGCAGAAAGCAAACAAATCCACGTATTACAGTACCAGGTAATTGTGTCTCCTCATCTTGTGATTGCTGTTCCATATCAAGGGTATTTTCCCCTCCTCATTTGCACAGAGCCAGTGACTCTCATCTTCCTTTGCTTTTCCATCCCTCCTCTCTCACATCTGCCTCTTCTCAACCCCGTTGGCCAAGGCTGGGGCAATCAATAGCAATGCTTATGCCTCTGTGATAACATATTTAAGGAGGGGAAAAATTCCTGTGCAACAACAGCTGGGAGAAAGGAGTGAGAATAAGTGAGAGGAGCAGCTCTGCAAAGCCCAAGATCAGTGCAGAAGGACAGACAGGAGATGGTGGTGAGGCACAGTGCCCCTGCAGCCCATGGAGGTCTCTGAGACAGCAGAGATCCACCTGGAGCCCCTGGAGAGCCCCAGACCAGAGGAGGGAGATGTGGAAGGAGGCTGTGACTCTGGGAAGCTCATGCTGGAGCAGGGTCCTGGCAGGACCTGTGGAGAGGAGCCCTGTGGAGGGTGGAGCAGGTTTGCTGGCAGCACTTTGTGAGCCTGTGGGTGAGCCAGGCTAGGGCAGGCTGTGCTGAAGGACCAACCCCAGGAGATCAAGGAGAGCTGCAGCCCCTGGGAAGGACTCACACTCCTCATGAAGGACTGTGTGCCATGGGGGGACCCTGAGCTACAGCAGGTGGATGGTGTGAGGAGCAAGGAGCAGTGGAGATGAGGTGATGTGAGCAGAACACAACACTCAACCCCTGCTCCCCTGTGCTGCTTGGAGGCAGGAATTTGACAACTGAAGAGTGAAGCTGAGCCCCGGAAAAATAGGACTGGTGGAAGATGCTTTTAGATTTTTCCTTAATTCCTGTTATCATACTCTGATTGTCACAAATTGATTTCCCAAACAGTCTGTTTTGTCCATAACAGCCATGGCTCCCTGTACTTATCTCCATTCTTTAGCTATATTTTTCTCTCTCCCTGTCCATTTGAGGAAGGGGCTGATGGAGCAGCTTGAGTAGGCTCATGGCATCCTCCTCCAGTGCATTTTGTCCAATATATTTTTTAATCAGAATTTGCAATTTCCCCTTCTGACAAGAAAGAGAAAACAGTTCATCCTGTAAAATCTTGTGGCCCTGTGCTCTCTTTAACCTATCCCTGATAGTGCAGGATTAAAGATTTGGATGTTGAGGGAAATTTGTGAGCTCATTAGATAAATATTTGCACAAGAATTGTATGGATCTGAAGTAGGCTGAAGCTGAGTTTCAACCATCAGGATCTCCTTCCTTTCCATAGAATCATGGAATTGTTTAGGCTGGAATAATCCTTCAGGATTCTTGGGTCTAACCATTAAGCCAGTATTGCCAATTCAGCTCTAAACCACGTCAGGGAAGAGGTGTTTTTGTCACAGTCTGTGAAAGATCCGAGTTGCCCCAGACCCAGGAACTTCAGAAGATCCTAGAGATAAAGACAGAAGAAGAATTAAAGACCAGAGATGAAGAACAGGATAATGCAGGCTTCTGCCTACTCCTTCTGAAGAGATATAGGCACAAGGCTACAGACCCAGGCCAAGCAGCTGCTCTAAATCTGTTCAGAAGTGTTAATAGCTGGCAGGATTCTGTTTCTGTTGCCTCCAAGAGAGGTGTCTGAGAGATGCAGGCAGGACCTCAGAGGAGCCAGGAAGATGAAACAAGACTGTTCCTCTGCACAAAGTCCCTCTCTCCAGAGAAGCTGTTTTGTAACCTGTGCTTCCTGCACTCCAGCTACACATATGTTAAAGGTACTGCCTTTCATCTTTGTATTTTTAATAAAGCATATAAAAACCCCAGCAATGAACCCTTTTAATCTCCATCATTTTTATCTCCATTAGATGTGTTACCTGGTTACTTAACCCACATTCTCTTTGATTCCTTTACCATTATTTTCCCTCTATTAGCCCACAATTATTCAATAACAAGCCAGAAGATGAGCTCTTATCTCCTCTTAGAGCCCCAGGCAGCTTTATTGCTCTGTAGTGCATATGGGATGTACTGAAATGGCCTTTTCCTTTCCAGGTTTGCATAAGGAGCAGCCTCCTGCTCGCTCAGGCAGTGATTTTCCATCACTGTGGCATTCTCCAGCATTCCCTCTCCTGGTTATCTCTCCCTGCTCATGGTTTTAGCAGCAGCTCAGCAGTGCCAGTGCAGAAGCCAGAGTGACCACATGGTCCATCCTGAGGTCAGGGTTACCCTGGAGCAGCTGGCACAGAACTCCCAAAGGGTTCTTCTTGTGTACTTCTCAACATCTCTTTCCTTAAGCCATCAGAAATGGCAATTTAAAACGTACAGTAATTTCATGTGTATAAGGCGCACCGGAGTATAAGGCGCACTTCTGGGTTGTCGGCAATTTTCTGAACTTTGTCCATATATAAGGCACGCCAGACTATAAGGCGTACTTTTTTTTTTTTTTCAGCAAGCAACAAAGTAACGAATTAGTAACGGAATCACCCGATCGCGGGGTTTGCTGGCAGGTGCTCAATTTGCAAACATTTTTCACGGATCGGTGCAGCCTTTAAATGCAGCCCCATGTGCCCTCCCTGTGCTGCAGGGCTCCAGCACTCCCACCCGGCTCCGACAGTCGCGCTTGCCAGGGCGGCCCCCTCGCCACGGCGGCTGCTGGCGCTTGTGACTCACACTTCTAGGTTGGCAAATTTCCGAACTTTGTCCGTATATAAGGTTTCGATCACAATTTCAGTCAAAAGGGTGCGACTTATACACATGAAATTATTGTGATTCTTATCAGAAGGATGATCCTTCCAACTTGTTCCAGCCCTAGGTATGCTCCTTATTTCTCTTCCAGGGTGTTTTCATGCTCCTCAAGCAGCACACAGGGGAGAGATGGGTGCAAAGGCAATCTCTTCCCTGAAATCTGTATTTGAGTATCAGCTATATGAGCCACTGCTCATTGATCATGCACATGGCACATCTGTAGGCACATCTGAAATTCAAGGCTTGAACCTTATTTTTAAAATTTTGCTGCTTGTTCTACAAGCAGGTGAAGTTCACAAGGAGTGAGAGGAACTAATATAACCACAAAAGTTATTTCTCAGATGTTAAAAATGACAAATGAAACCATGTCTGCCTGCTTTCTACAGATTCATCAGACTCTCAACTGGTTCCCTTGGTCCTCCCACCATGCTTCTTTCTTGTTCATTATTTCTCCAGAATAATTTCCCTGTTTTCTTGTCAACCCTTCTATCCAACTTTACCTTCCCTCCTGTGTGTGATGAGTTTCCTTTCAACATTTTCTTCTTTGAACTTAACAGGATGTGGAAAAGATGTTCCTTGCTTCCCAGGAGTAAACTGTTCTTCCTCTTGCTCCTTGAGCTGTCTGCATGGTGCACTATGTCTAAACTCCTCCCATTCATAACTGATAAAAATCCAGACTTAGCTTCAGCATGTTTGATGATACACAGAAGATTCACTGAGCATTTCATATTAACTCTACTGTAATTATTTTCTCACAATTACACACTTTTCATTAAATAATAAAAAAAACCAGGTAATCACTGAAATTGAATGCAATTCTGGGAAGTCTTGAACGTTCCAAACTAATGACCAGGACAACCACAAACTGCATTTCTACTTCTGCAATCTCTTTGTTCATTTGAGTTCTGTTTAAGGAATTGTTCTTCATTTCAAAATGCAGCCGTGAGTGAAAGTTTGGTTCCCATCTGTTCTTGGCTTCATGGTTTCTGCTTCATGAGATCCCTCCAGAAATGCATTAATTGTACATTCTTGCAAAGCAAATGTGGGTATTGTCTGCAGAAGCCCATATTGTGGCAGCCAGTGGGCATTAACAAACATGACAGCTCTCCTGTGCTGTTTGAGCAGGCAGGTTTCTGCTTCATCCCCCAAACAGGATCCCTGCTAAACAGGTAGAGCTGGGCAGTGATCATCAGGAAAAAGCACCAGCTCATGAGTGCACCAGTCTTTGGAACTACTGGCAAAAACTGTAATGCAGATCCCATCCTGCATCTGAGTTCAGCTGGGTGCTACCACACACATTATTTATGGCACCGCTCAGGTACCAGCATGAATTCACCCACAGGAGCTGGATTTCTGAGCTCAGGCCTTGTACCCCTCATGTTTGCAGCAAGATGAGGATGAGGATTAACAGAACAATGGGCAGATGATTGAGACTTTTACATTTTCTCTAGGACTATTGTTATGGGAAGAGTTCTTGTACCACCTGCTGAATGCTGAAGAGGACCAAAGCATTTCCTCTCTGGTGAGATTCCTCATTTTTTCCATTTTAAAGCTATCAAGACTTTTCACAGACTTTTCCTTGTACAGAGTTGGTGAAGACGTGCTTGGGTCTGCATGGCATCCAATGGCACGTGGTTTTATTTTGGAGGTTGCAGCTGCAGCTTTACCCTCTAGCCCTGCAGCTCCTTCCAGACAGGGCTGGTAGGAGGAACAAGAAGGGTCTCCAGGCTGAGAAGCAGCTCTCAGAAGAGAAGCTCTTTCCAAACTGATTGTCACTGTCCATAGCTGAATTCCTCAACTCAAGGCAGTGATGGGGCCTCAAGGAGTGCTACTGTGTGTTTGGGATAGGGCAGAGTTAAACTTAAAACAACTGTGTGGGGTCTTGTTCATGACATCACATGTTATGGCCTCTGAAGTCCACTCATAAAAACCTTTCAAGTCTCTCATTTGTTTTTTTGTCTGAATTAAGAAAAAGGGAATTCATAGTTTGGAAACTCAGAGGTGTGGGACACTGAGATGCACATACAAATGATAGTCTTTGACAAGGCTTCACCTTGGGGATTTACACGGATTTACATTTACATGGAGTTGTTTTATGGTTTGCTTAGACTATTGTCCTTTTTTCCCTTTTCCAGGCATTTTAGCACATGCCAGCATGACATGGAGCCATGGTTCAGTGGACAGCTTGGGTGTTTTTGTGAGAAGCAGCTCTCATGCTATTTTCAGTTGCATTTTATATGTTGGTAGAAGAGCAGGTGTTGATTACCAGGAGAATTCAGTTTTGATGTCTTCCAGGCTTGTGCAGCCTTTCCACCTTCCATACACAGCCCAGCCCCCTGCAGCTCTCTCGGCAGGAAAGCTCCAGGTCAGCGTGACCCACTCTTGGTGGCTGCCCAAAAACCTCAGGAGCTGGGATGGACCAGCCCCAGCTCCCACAGGGAGATGTTGTCCTTGCTGGGTGGAGGCAGCAGCAGCACAAGGGGTCAGTGCTGGTTGCAGCACTCTCAGCTGGGTGAGTCCCTGCTGGGGATGCAGGATGGGTGAGCCTTGCGCTTATTTTCCATGTTTCTGGAAAAAGTGAAGGAGGATGTGAGCTAGTGTGCTGCTGGACTGTCCTCCCTGCATGCCATGAATGTGACACCAATATCTGGGTGTCTCCTTCCCTTTGCCACAGGCTGCCTGGCCAGAGCAAGGCTGTGCCCTGCCTGCTTTGCCTGAGGCATCACTCATCCCTTGGTTTCTACCAGGAAACTGAAACACTGCTTTTTTTACCCCATGCTTTTAGCATTTGATCCCCATTTCTTCCCAATTCTGCAAACTTTCGGACGTGATGAGCTCTTTTCTACATTTTATTTTTGCTCTTGGGTGATTTTGAGCTGTAACCCAGGCAACTTCTTCAGCTCTGAAAGGTTTTTGAGTGCCTAACTCTGCAGCATTGTCTGTGCTGCATCAGGGCTTTGCAGGGCTGCAGCTCATATTACCAAGTCTATGGGGTGTGTGCAGTTATGGAGCATCCCTAGGACATTGTTGTGACAAACACAGTTTGATTTCCATGGTTTATAGAGGGGGAGGCTGGCCTGGGTTATTATTCTGAATTTCTCCACGGAGATTGTAGAGAGCTGGATCTGTACCTGTGAGTGTGAGAACAACAGTTCCTGATGAGTTTCAGTGGATGTTTGTATTTGTTCTTCCATGGATTGTCTGGATACTGGAGATGTGTCCTCTTCTTCTGCAAGGTGGTCTCCATACAGGCACGTAGACATCATCTCCATACAGACAGCTCATTATCATAATATCTTTTTAGTTTCCTAAAACATATCAAAAGGGATTTAAGAGGTTAAGAAAATCCATCTTGATGAAATTTGTACTAGTGGCTGGAAACATTTCAGCTGAATGAGTTTCCTGCACTACTGAACACACTGTGTGCTTTCTGACAGAGCTACGGAGTGCTTGGCTCCCAGTCAGTACATCACAGAATCATTAAGGTTGGAAAAGATGCAGTGTTAGCAGTCTGTGGGAGGAGATCCCAGCCAGTGTCCAGAGCTGGCATTTTTTCTGCAAGTCCCATAACATTTAGTGTTTCTTAAGTGCCAGATTTTGGAGTAGTGGCACTGTGCTCTCTCCCAGCTGGAAAAATCTCACCTTAGTATACGTACAGAAAAGCCTAAAATTCAAAAAGAAGAAACTGCCTACAGCCAAAATGGATAAAAGTTAGTGAATACCTGTTCCAGTTTCTGTAAATTGCAGTACCTGTGTGTAGCATCACACTGAGCTTAAATCTCTCATCATGAACCATGTGCAGGATATAAACATGGTCCTTGGCTCAAAATATTTTATACTGGTTTTTATTTTAAAACTTATTTTAAGTTGGTGCTATGATTGAGATAGTTATGAAGGATGATTCTTGCATCCAGAGGGGAACTGGGCTGTTGCTGACACCTGAAAGTCCTGAGCTTTGTATCCTGAGATCTTCTGCTGAGATCCGCTGTGACAAAACCCAGAGACCAGGTGGTGAACAGCTTCAAACCTCTATTTGGTGTTCTAGTTCATTAGATGCACCAGGGGTTTGAGGGAAAAATCATTTAAACTTGAATGGAAACACTGAAAAATGTCTGCAGGGAGAAGAGAAAAACAGCTCTGTGAACTTATTGGGGTTTTTTATAATGAAGCTGAAGTAAAATTTAGAAATGCCATTTAGAGCTGAAAAATACAAAGGTGACATTTTGAACACTGCAAAGCAGAAAAATTTGTCTCTCTACTTTACAAAATGAAGATTTTTCCCTGCCAATTGACTCTCCAGCCTCAACAGCTGATCACAAAGCATTGCCACCCCCTCCAGCCCTGACCCTGGAGCCAGTCCTGGTGCTGTGGGATGTGGGTGTGATTTATAGCCACAGAATCACAGAAACTGCTGAGCTGGAAGGGACCCACTAGAATCATAAAATCCAGCCCCTGCCCTGCACAGACCCTGCAACAATCCCACCCTGAGCATCCCTGGGAGCAGTGTCCAAATCTCCTGGAGCTCTGGCAGCCTTGGGGCCAGGACCATTCCCTGAGGAGCCTGGCAGTGCCAGCACCTTCTGAAGGAAGAAACTTTCCTTAATATCCAACTTAAACCTCTCCTAACATAGCTTGGTGCTGATTTTGCTGAACTCTTTTCTCTACACTCTGAGGAAAGTTACATACACAGGTGGGATGCAATAGGCAGGAACATCAGTTTTATTGCCAGCACATGTTGCCATTGCACCTACAGTAATTCCACAACTATAAGGCACACCGGATTGTAAGGCGCACTTCTGGATTGTTGGCAAATTTCCAAACTTTGTCCATATATATGGTGCACTGGACTATAAGGTGCACTTTTTT
>VRYO01002734.1:7590228-7678330 GCA_009812075.1 Sialia sialis | reverse complement strand
CCTGAAATACAGTCCTGTGCACAGAAGTGGGGATCCTCAGTGTGAAACAGAAACCCCACAATGGTCTGGCCTCGCCCTTCTCTCCACCATGTGCAAAAACCCTGGGAGAGGGCAGGAGATGGCAGGTTCAGGTGTCAGCAGCAGTGGCACAGCCACCCTCAGCCTTCTCTGAAGCACATAGGCCTTCACAAGAAATATTTATGGGTTAGGATTCATTTGGGGTTGCCTAGTAAATGCCACCCAAATCCTCCAACCCTTTGCTCCAGAAATTTCTCTTTCCTGTTGACTGCCCAAACCCTGTTTCCCTTATCAGCACAATAAGTGGTGGAACTGCTCTTCCAACATAAAAGAGAGAGAAGGAAACCATCTAAAAGCAACCTAGGCATAAAAACCACATCTTGTGCTTGTGTGATCAGAGGCTGCCAGGAAGAGAAGGGCTCTTCTTCATCACAGCAGTGTGGGAGGTCAGCTGGTCAAATAATTCAACAAGAGTTGATGGTACCAGGAAGATAAGACTGAGGGAAAAATAAGACTCACCAGTTCTATTTTTCAATTTTCAATTGAAAAAATTTTCTTTTTTTCCCACAAGTATATGGGGGAAGGTTGTTTTGTGAAGGACAGGAAATTAAATTTTTTATCCTTTGACCCCCTGTTTTGTGGATTTCTGCCAGTGAAGTGAGAACCATGGGAGTAACTATGCAAGAGAGTAACCATGATGGAAAATTAGCGTGACATGATGTCTCTGAGGCTCCCAAACTCTGTATTTTGTGTAGCAATAGTGCTCTTAGCTTCAGCCAGGAGAGGCCAGAAAACTCCTTGCAGAAGTGATCTGGGTATTGTGAATTGAGTTCACAATTTGTGAATTTGTAAGTGAAATCAAACATAGAATCATCAATTTTTTTCAGCTGAAAAGACCTTTAAGATGATTGAGTCCAACCTCTAACTCAGCACTGCCAAGTCACCACCAAACCATGTTCCTAAGTGAGACGTGCACGTTTTTGGAACACTCCCAGGGTTGGTGTCTCCACCACTGCTGTGAGCAACCTGTTCCAACACTTGACAAACTTCTTGGTAAAGAAACTTTCCCTAACTTCCAACTGAAACCTCTTCTGATGCAACTTGAGACCATTTTGTCTCATCCTGTTACTTTGGGGATCCCATGGGCAGGGTGAGACGGCAAACAGATCTCCTTTTACTGGGGGGGTGTGCTGGGAAGAATCACTGCAGAGGGATTGGGAACTTCACTGCTATGCCCATGATTTTTATGGGGGGAAAAAAACAATCAGATTTTGCCCAAGTATTTAATTTTTTGCTAGATATTCCTTTGCAGGACTCCTAATATCAAAATAATCACTGTGAGAAGTTGGAGCTGCTACAGCTCTTACAGATGTTACACCACAAAATACTCCAGCTGTACCCCAATTCTGTCCCTTGCTGATTTCTGCTCATGCTGTTGGCATTTTTCTCCTGGTGTCAGAGTGGCTGAAGGAATCCAGTGGAAGAAGGCTGCTCAATAAAGGAATAAATCCAGGCAGGTTGTTAGAGATTGATGGACTTGTCTGGGGAGGAGAGCCAAGGCTGCCAGCTCCGTGCACTGACAGTACCAATGGTACAGCACAGGCTTGGGGGTGATTTTCTCTGAGGTGGATTAAACCTCTTTGGAAGTGAGATGTTTAATCAGCACCTTTAATGTGAGGCAATGTTACAGATGATTAAGCAGGAGCTTGTGTTCATAAAAGTAAATGTGAAATTACTCAGGAGTGCCAGCAGTTTGGGAGGAGATTTGCAGAGCATGGTACAGGAGGGAGCATGAGTGGGTGATGGGGAGCAATTCAGGTAGTAAAGAAAGCTTTAATGTCCCCTGCCATCCTGTGTGCCTCAGAGACTGGGCTTTGGGACCCAGTGCAGGCTGAACAGGAAGCAATGAAGATTTTTGTGGTTGCTGGTTCACTCCTACACTCAGCAAAGCTGAGCTCTGTGCATAAACGTGGTGACATCAGGGACTGTGCCTCTCCTGCCTTGCATCATGCAGAACCCCTCAGTTATCACTCAAATAAAGAGAGGTGTGGGTAAGACTGCAGAAGTAGACAGCTTTTTAAGGAGGATTGTGAGGTAGCCAAGGCAGAGCATGAAATAGAAAAGGTCACAAACTTGGACGTGGCTAAAAAGGATTTAGACCCCAGACACTTTGCCAAGGGAGATAAAACCAGGTCCCTGTCAAGAGGAGCCATTTTTCCATGAAACACCAAACATCTGGGCAGCATCTTTCCATGAACAGCAAATGCTGAACTTCTGCACATGTTGGGAGCCCCCCAGCAAATCCCACCTTTTGAAACAGCAAACCAGATCAAAAAACTACACACAACCTGCTGTAGACATCTTCCTGTGTAACAGAGGAAAGTGTGGAAATGTTGGCTGACTTGCTGGCAGATGTGCAGGGCAGCACAGAAGGCAAAAGTGCATCATCAGAAAAGACTCAGTGTGAGCCAGGGGCTGGGCAATGCAGTTGGGCCAGCTGATGTAATTGGCAGAGGTGTGACATTCACTGCAGTTCTGTTGGGCTGGAGAAAAATTTGGGTTGGAAAGGATCTCCAGCAATTGGAAGTCAGGTCAGGTTTCCTTCAACTTCTCCCTGCTCCCATTTGGATAATGCAGGATCTCCCAGAGTTTGGAGGAAGCACAGCAGGAGGTGTTTCTTTCCAATTTCTTACTTTGACCTTTGCTAAAAAGAAAGAGGTTGGTAGATTGTGAGCTCTCTGTGCAGCTGGGTTTAATATGCATGAGGAAAAAATTGATCCTCAGCTGCCTCATGACATTATGGGATTCTGAGTAAAAGTCATAAATCCAGCCTGCAAGACCAGGGAAATAAATGATTATGGGTAAAAAATAAAAATGAGGGAGGAAGTTTTGTTAACTGCAGGCACAATGAAAAAACTGGCAAGAAAAAGGGCTAGACAAATATAATACTACCCAGTATAAACTAAAAATTTAATCAAAAACTGGAATTTGTCCTCCCTTCTCTGAAAGATGGACACTGAACTGAAGGAGCTGATGGTGTTGGTAGCAATATCACCTTTCCACATCTCATTTCCGTCTGTTTGGTTTAACAATAACAGGAATTTAGTTCCTTTCACAATCAGATGTGTGGTGGATGCCAGATGAGCCATGTGTGAGATCAGATGGGCTGGGGAGGGCAGTGAGCAGATCCAATGGGCAGCCACCTCCATGGTGTCCCCAGGTGACATGAAGGACAGGTGTACCACTCCAAAAGATGTGGGGATTCAACCAAGGCCCCGGCTCTGCAAATTGGTTGGGCAAGTCTTTGGGGATTTCATTTAGACCAATAAGGGAGATTTGAGAGGTGCCCTGAAGGTTTTTGTCTGTGGCATTTGCATTTTGAGATGTGGCCTGGCTGGTTTGCAGGAAAACTTTTTGCAGAAGAACATGCAACAGCCTGAAGCTGCATTTTGGGAAGAGAAGATGTGTTTGGATCTGGCTGTATGTGAGGCGGGGCAGAGATCATGAACTCAGTGTTAATTATGGGTGAAATTGGGTTGGTGGGAGATGAAATGGGGTAAGGATGAAGCTGAGCTCCCACTGTCACCATTAAACACTTGAAGTGCTGTCCAGAACTTGCTAAGGATCCTCAGACACATTTTGATCAGAACATGGGAGATGCTCTTTGATGCTATTGAACTTTGTTCAATACAAGTTGTACTGCACTGGTTCAGCCAAAAAAAATCATGCTGGGGGGAAGCAGATGGCATCAAACAAAATTAAGTCACTTTAAAGATTCTTATCCATTAGCACAGACGTATGATCCCCTGGAGACTGTAGAACATTGGGTTTTGGCTTTTCTGTATTAAATTTTAAACACTGCAAGCAGAAGTAAATCCAAAGATGAGGGGAAGGTGCCTTTGGAGCAGAACAAAGCCTGCAGTGCCTTGAAATGATGGCTTTGAGCCTGTGCCTTGTTCTTGGCACATTTGGGAAGCTCGTGGAGAAAGCATAGCAAAGCATGCCTACTGAATTTCAAATAAATATAAAGCACCTAAATCCTTCTCAATTTATTCATTGAAAATATCTTCTACCTTTTCTGCATACTGAACCCTCTTCAAAACCCAGTTATGGAAACTCTGTCTGGCAGTAACTGGGTTTGCCTGTTGGATGCTTTGATGTGCAGGATTTGAGTGCTTTGGAGGGGATTGAATACGTGCCTCAACATGCAAAACTAGCACAGATGCACCTGGCAGGATCAGCTGAGAGGCAGTGCAGATAGAAATTTCGATAGAGAAATAACAGTGACACCAAGACAGTCACAGATACAATGGTATCTGGTGACTATTCCCCAAAGTGGAGATTTGAGCTTAAATGGTGGGTATTTTCTAAATGATCACTGTCTGCTTGGTTTAACAAATGAGATTTTTATTCCATTCATTGATTTTACACAGGCAGAGAGTGATAGGACAAGGGAGGGGATGGTTTTAAAACAAAAGAGAAGGGATTTAGATTAGCAGTTCAGAAGAAATTCTTCAATAAGAGGGTGGTGAGGCCCTGGCATCACCAGAATTCCCAGAGAAGCTGTGGATGCCCATTCCTGGCAGTGTTCAAGGCCAGGCTGGGTGAGCTCTGAGCCCCCGGTCTAGTGGAAAAGGTGTTGGAAATAGATGGTCTGAAGCTCCTTCTAACCCAAGCCATTCTGTGATTCCACATTTTCACCTGTAATTAGCATTTTTTGTGTCCTTCTGAAGCCATATATTGTGTTCTCAGCTCTTGAAAGGCCACATGTCCATGCTGGCTTGGATGGGTTTGATTCTTGCGCTAGGACAGATGCAAACATTCACAGCCAGAAGCATCCTCCATCCCTTCACTGGCTGTAAGCTTGAAATTTGGCTTGTTCTCCCAAATTAAACTTTGCTGCTTTTTAATGGCTCCTTCATTCTTCAAAAACAGTAGAATTTGGAGCCTCAAGGTCCAGACAAAAACCTATCTGCACATCACCAGGCTGCAAACACGGCTGCTTTCTATTATTTACCAGTGTCACTAGCATGGAAGTGTTTTCTAAACCACAAAGTGAAGAGCTCCCACAGCAGCTGGGCAGTGCTGCATGGAAGCAGTAATGAGCATTACCATATATCTTGTTCTGAGGTTTATGTACTTTGCACTGCTTTCAAGGCAGCCCTGCTGTCAAAAAACAGATTTGGGGAATCAATCTGTGCTGAAAGAGCCATTCAGAATAGAGGAGTTAAATGCTGCACCAGGTTTCTGAAGTGCTGGCAATATTCTCAGGCACTGCTTCATATGACAGGCTAAAAAGATATTATTTAAAGTATAGATGGTTAAAATTATGGATATTCAGCTCTATTAAATACCCCAAAGCCAATCTCATCCAAGGTTTTTTTCATAAAAGCTTTTCACATAACAGGCAGAGCCTGCCTTGGTATCTTCAATAGCTGCTTTTAAATTGCCTGCAAACTGTGAGCAAAGTGGAGACAGCATGTGAAAACCCACACATTCCTTACTACAGAGGATTTCATGCCTTTTTTGTCAAAAGAGAACTACTACTATGAGCAGTTCCGGACAAGAAATCACAGCCCTGAAGCAAGCAGCGGGATACCAGGACAAGTTGAGGGTAATGTGTGGAGTGATCTCACTTTGTGACACCTATCCAAAATGCTCCATGGGGACTGACTGGACCTGTTAAAGGGGCTGCTCTGTGTGCAGGGGCTATTTCATGTGCCTGGGAAGGTGGTCTCAGAATCCCCTCCTGCAGGGATACCAGCTGGGCTAGAGGAGTGTGAGCAGCATGGACCCTTGCTGTGTGATGTGCCATTTGCAAACAGGAATACAGTTTAGATGAGAGGGGAAAAAAGGGGAAAAAAAAGCTTCATTTGCCTAGAGTTTGTGTATGTGGGCTGAAAATATACGAGCAAGCCAGTACGAAGACTCAGTTGCAGGTGTGTGCAGATTTCCTTGCCCTTAGAGCCAGGCAATAAACACAGGGCACAAGCTCAGCCCACAAGGCTCCTTCCAGCTGCTGCATCCCAGGGTTTCCTTGGAGAATTGTCCTGCAGAGCAGGGGCAGAGCTGCCTGGCACATCTTCAGTGGGTGTGGGAGCAGCCAGACCCCTGGTCCCATTGTGTTCGTGACACACAAACCTGTTGTGCACCTCTGTGGTCAGTCTTTTCTCACAGGGGGCATAGGAGCTGTTTTTCCTTGGGTTTTCCTGGTGGGATGGAGGCAGAGGAACTCTGCCTTCTTCTGAGAGCTCAGCCAAGGCACCGTGAACAGTTTGTGCTGCTCTTACTCTGTACTCGCTGTGGAAAGAGAAATCGTAAATGTGTTTTAAAAAAATCGCTCTTTAGGAGAATGGGTAGTGGGAATTGCGTCTGTCCCTCCTCAGGCAACAAATTTGATTGTTGCTGTGAGGAAGCTGCTTTGCAAAATGCTGCAGCCGAGAAACACCAAACAACTTGAAAGGCAAGAGGTGTCTCTGAAGAGCCTACCCTACCCCTGCCAGAACTGGGATTTGGACTGAAAACCCCAGCACTGACAATCTACTCTGCTCCAGCTTGTACTGCTTGGTCATGTTTGTGTTTAAACGCATTTGTTAGCCCATTTCCCTTTTTAAAAAAAAACAACATTTTTCACATGAATTAGATAAAATCCCAGTAAGTGTTATGGCCTCAGAATGGCGGCTGTGTGTTGGGAATTGCTGCTAGGAAAAGGCAAAGCAGCAGACTCTGGATGGCAGGACACTTTACAAGCAGGGGAAGTCGCATTCCTGGGCACTCCTGTAAGGGACAGGCTGGTTGAGAATAAACCATGAGCTGGGGACCTGCAGACAGCCTTGCCATTTGTCTAAAACATTACAGTGGTGGTCTGGAAGTTCAGCTTAAGAAAGAAAAAAGAAGAAATGGAGATTTTGAAATGTTCCTTTGCTCCACTACTGGCTCAGGGTGCTGAGGAGCAGGTCTGGAACCACTATTCACCCAGCCCAGAGTGACTTTGTAAGGGGACATCCCTGACTATTCAACTAAACAATTTGGTGCTTTAATTTCAATCTGATTAGCAGCATTCTACACCTCAAATGGTTGCTTATTGTTGGTAATTTTAGAGTATGATAATTCAAGAAAAAATACATTTTTATCATTAATAACTAGTACTTTAAGGAAAAGTCAGCTGAAATGTACTCTGGAATATCTCTTCAGTGTTTAATTTTTCTGAAATACATTGTGGAGTTAGAATCCATTACAAAATGCAAATGAGTTCACCTGAAGACAAAATAATTGCAAGTGTATTGAGAAAGATGGTGAAGATAGGATCTCCTAAATGGAAAACTCTTCTTGATGAAGATTTGATTTTGGAACAGGAAAGGAGACTTGGAGACCCAGCCTAAAACAGCAACTTACTGCTGAACTGAAGAAAAGCCTTCTTTTTGTAGATATAGTGTACAAATAAGAGACTTCCTAATACCTGATGTCTCTATTTTCATTAGTGCTTCTTAGGCATCAGTGATCACTTTATATCTGCAGTATACTGGAAAAATGCAACTGAAAATGCCAAGAAATTATGCTTTAGATACTTCATTATTTTTAAAATTAATTAGAAATCTATAGTTGGTCAAATTTAGGTCTGATAATGTGAATGGTGCTGAATATTTCCAGATAGGCCTATGGATCTGTAAAGTTCATTATTCTTCAGGGACAGTCTGGGAACATAGCACACACCCATCTTGACTTTTTCTCCTCATTTAAACAAAAAGATACTTTCTTGCTTTCACATAAAATTCAGCTTCTGGTTCCTTTAATGTGCAACTTACCTAATATCTGATGAATGAGATATTTATAATTTTTTTCTCTTTTCTAACTGATAACAACTTCCAGCAGTCTGAAGCAGCCATGTATACCCTGCATGCAGATAAAATTATGGCCACCAGCCAGATCTCCAGGCATATTCCCAGCATCCAGGCAGGTCCATGACCAAACCATGGCAAGGTGAGGGTCAGACTGGGATAATAGTCATGGCGTCTCTCACTGTCCTGGTTTGGAGGACAGGTGTCTGCTAAGAAAGGCAGGAGCCTCTCTTTGAAATGGAGAATGTAAACCCCCTCTCTCCAAATTATTATAATTTTGAAATTAAGGGGCTCTCAGGCAAAGATATGGGAATTAGGAATAACAGTTCTTTACTAGGGAAATTAAAATAGAAATACAGTACTACAGAGAAACAAACCCCAAACACTGACAAAGTGATTCCCTTTCAGTCAGGGTGTTGGCAGCAGTGCCATTCAATGGTGGCTGCATCCTCCTGCAGTGACAGATGTGCTTCAGTTGGAGCAGTGGTTCTGTAGAAGAGTGCAGTTTCCCTCCAAAGATCTGGTGATGATGTGGAGAAGTCCGGTTTTCCTCTGGAGTCCAGGGGAGAAAGGGCTGCCTTAGTGTCCCAAAACCTCAGTTTTTATCTTGATAAGAAATGTTGGGCTCTTCCACCGGCAGGAGCAACTTTTAATGGGATGAAGTAATTTTATCAGTCCCACAGTGGGACTCAATGGGCCATTAGCAGAAGATAACTCCCTGAAGGAAGGATGGGTTGTGAAAAGATAAAGAACACTGCCCCACCTGGTTTCAGTGGATGGCCCATTAGCAGAATATCACCCACGGAGATCAGGATCACTACCCCCAACCTCAACAGATGGTGATAGAATAGATGCCTTTTATCACATCCTGCACTGTAACCCAAGACACTCACAAAAACTCCCATTTCCTGATCTTGTCCAGATTTGTACCTATTTTTAAGGCCACACCTGTTGCTAATTCCTCAGGAGGGCGGCTCTTCCAAAGAACAGCAGAAGGAATTGTTCCTTTTTCCAAAACTTCATTTTTTCTCTCTCATTAGCTTCATCTTTAGTGTATTTCTCAGCGAATTTATTGACTCCATGGCCAGAAGGATCCCACAACTGGGGAGGTCCAGGAGCATCTCACAAACACCTCCTTGGTTTTGAATTCAGTCCTGGTATCAGGAAGCAGTTAAGGGGAAAAAGATGTGGTCCCTGTTACCTCAATAGATAGTTTCTTTAGTTTTTTTAATTTTTTTTTTTTTTTTTTTTTGGGTAAATCAGTGAGTTGACCTGCTGGTTTTCATCCATATCTCAGGTAGTTACTGACTCTATCAGGGCACTTGGTTTAATCCAAACAGAGAGGCATCCTTTGGGTAATTTGTGGGAAATGCAGCCAAGGCTCAGTGATTAATTGTTCTAAATGAAAAGCAAGCTGTAAACAAGTTCCCTTGGCTCATGCTCTGCAATGAGCCCCCCCAAATCTTTGAATTGTTTTTTTTCTGGTAACTTTCTTAACCACAGCTAAATTTTGGTAGCAATCTGCAATCTGACATCTGGATCAGTATCACTTCTGTAAGTTTCCTACCAGGATGAGGAACAGTTCATGGACCAAGCAGGTTTTGCTCTTGGCCTTGTGCTATTCCAAGGGTGGCTGAGATCCTGGCAATCTTCAGGGCTTTAATACCAGGCTCAAGCACTGCCCAAATCCAAATACTGGTGTAATGTGGGTTTTTTCCCTCCTGCCATTATCATGCCTCTGGGCACTTTTTGCACTCACTGCAGTTTCCTCAGTGACTATCATCAACCATTTGGATCAAGAGAGTGGTTTACTGTGGTTTTTTTTGGATTAGCAGGCTGGGACTCTGAGGCTGCATTAATGTTAATGCCAGCATCTCAGATTTTGGCTTCAGGGCAGTAATTTTTAAACAGGAGGGAGAGGGAGGATCGAAGTATTTGAGGCAGCTAAATTCAGAACTCAGGCTGGAGAAATAATCCCAGTTCTCTAAGTGACTATTGGCATCATAGCACAAGGTGTCCTCTTATTATTGTTTCTGTAGGTTTCCACCCTTGTTTTGTTCATCATCCTCAGGCCTTCTGCTTCTTCTGGTCAGAATATTTCAGAAAAAAAGCCAGATTTTTGCTTCCAAGTAAGTATTAAGTTGCTTGGTTAGCTCTTCCCACAGATAACAGTTTTGAAAAAATTTACAGTAATTTCACAATTATAAACCACACCTGATTATAAGCCGCACATCTGGATAGCCAGGTAGAGCACGGGATTTGTCCATATATAAGCCGCACCTGAATATAAACCGCTTTTTTTTTTTTTTTTTTTTTTTTTTTTTTTTTTTAAAAAGCAAGGATCCATGTGCAACAAATTAACAAATTAGTAACAGAGTCAGGGGGTTGGTGTCAGGTGCTCAAGTTGCAAACAGTTTCCATTGACCAGCGAAGCCTTTAAAGGCAGCCCCAGGCGCCCTCCCTGGCTGGTTCTCACTTCTGGGTTGGCATTTCACTGGGATTTGTCCATAGATAAGCCACACCTGAATATAAGCCGTACTACTGGGGTAGGCTGGATTCTTCAATGAAAAAGGTGCAGCTTTTAATTATGAAATTACTGTACTTTCTTTGTATATGGCTGAATTTCACTTTGGTCCCTGCTGAGGAGGGTCCTTCTTGTCAAAGAGTCCATGTGAGAGAGGAAGGATGGAAAGCAGGCAGTGGGAGAAGCTCTGACCCATGATTTCCTACAGGAAAGTGATGGCAAGAACTTCATGAAGCTCCACTGTGCTCCTCAGGAAGGAGATTTTTTTTCCTCTAGTCCCTTCATCTCTTGACATGCAAACACAGCTCCCAAATCACAGCACAGCAGTGAATCATGTGTTCAAACTCAGATCTTATGGCCTGCAAACAATGATGGGAGACACATCAGGGATGGCAGTGCAGGTACCCAGGAGGCAGAGAATGTGCTGCTCCATGGTGCTTGCTGGGATGAAATTGTGAGTTTAGTGATTCCACTTTGTATAATTCAAGGAGACGTAAGCAGTTTAATGCTACCACAGCAGCACATGTGCTGTGATTTGTCTCCAGACCAAAACTTCAACTTGTTTCCCACTGAAATGCAGCACCAGCCCCAGAGCAGCAACAAAGATGAACTCAGCTCTGAACTCAGAACCTTAACTAAAACTGCTGCAAACTCAACCTCTCAAAACATCCTCCTAAGAAAATCTAATTTTGTGAGCCTGCTCAGTTATGGAGACTTTCTTTACTCTGCCAAAGGTGATGTCCTGAAGGCTCTTGCACAAGCAATGCCCATAATTGTTTTACCTGCTGCAAAATGCTCTTCTCTGCCTGTCCACCCAGGGCTGTTCTCTTGTCCCAGCACTTTTCCAGTGGGACTTACAAAATGGCAGGAGATTTTTTTTGTATTCATCTCTCTGATATCTGGAAAAAGTTTTGCGATCTCAGAGAAATTAAAGAAATGCAATTTCTTCAAATTTCCTCTCTAAGATGCTTTGAAAATACTAGCCCAAGTGTTCAGGTCCCTCCAAATTCTGTCTTTTGTTGCCTTTTGAAAATGTTAATACTGGCTCAGAACAACTTTCTAGTGCTCCTGTCAATGCTGCCCATATTTATTTTCTCCTGATTTAGCCCCAGAAACCAGAAGAACATTCCAGGAGCTCTGACTACATTTCAGTGACTTTTCACAGCAGAGCATTTTGTGGTGTGCAGCCAAGTGCTGATTTCAAAGGAGTCTGGCACAGCACCTGACCAAAGCTCTCACCTCTCCTCCACCCTTCACCATGACCACGTTGCAGGGCTACCTAGAGAGCAATGTGTCCAAAACAAATGTTTCCAGGCTTGGATGAGGAGCTCCTACCTCTCTAAGCAGCAAGGTGCTCTGGCACTCAGACTCACTCGGTTTCTCTGCTGCTCTTTATGAATTGTGAATTTCTCTGCTGTTTCTTTCTGAATTGTGAGTAGAACCAGGCTCCACCAGGGTGAGTGTCCAAGCTGGGATCACCTACTGACAAAGTATTTGCATCCCACAAAGCCACCACTCTCTTCCCTGGGATGGATTCACTGCCCTCCTCTGTGTTTCAAGGGGCAAATCTTGTCAACCCTTACAGCTTCCCACTTTCTTCTGCCCACTGCCACCTTTTGCCATTTTTCCCCACTTCAAAAGGCTTTGGGGATGAATGAGTTCCAAAAGAACAGATATGATAAAATGTGGAATGATGCCCCCAGAGCAGGCCATGGAGTAGGAGTGTGAGACCAGCCATGCTCAGAGCTCTTCTTGTTTTGGTGTTTGCTTTTTTTTCCAGCCAAACAGTGCTTCCCATGCAGATAAGCAACATAGCTACCATGCAAAAATTGCCTTCAGAAATACAAAACGTCCCCTGATAATTCAGTCAAAAGAGGACAATTCATATTGTGTAAGACTGCAGAGCTTGCTGGAGCATCACTTCCAAAACACAGGACAGGAAATATCCTGCAAGAGTGCCCCTGCCCTGTAACCAAGACATCGCTGCTCAATGTCAGAGTGTGCTCCAGGGAGGCACAGAGTGCTGGTGTGACCCTTGGGCAGCAGGAACTCACCACTCCCATCACCACGGGCTGTTCTGTGCCCTTTCCCTGCTGCTGAGGCTCAGACAGGGCTGGGGCAGCACGGAGGGGAGGTGACAGCACTGTGAGAGCTGGAGAACAGCACCTGGCTCTCCTGGAAAGCTGAGCTGCAAATGCCAGCAGTGTTTTGTTCTCCAGCGCTGCCAGTCCCACCCTGCTCACCAGAAACTGCACTCAGAGCTTTTCCTCTTAGCCTTCCTTTCATCTCACAGCTCCCACAAATCCTTTTGGAATCTGCAGCAGGGGAGCAGCAAAAAACCCAAGCTGGGATCACAGGGCTTGGGAGGGGAGGATTTTACAACAGGTAGTAAAAGATAAAGGGGATGGGGTGTGTGTGTGCTCAGATCAAAGGCAAGATCCATGCTGCCTGTCTGTGTGCCTTGGGCATCTATCTGCAATGCTTAAACACGGGCTGTGCCTAGGATTTCCTGGGGTATCCAAGTCTGGTTCAGCAGCAGTGGAGGGGAGCTCAGGGGAGCAGCCCAGGTCAAAGGCCAGAGAGGAACAACAGAGACTCCAGGAACCTTGTGAAGAGCAAGCAGTGGCCAGAAACCTGGCACTTGAAGCTACATATGAATATTTTTTGTACTAACCTCATGGAAAGTGAGGAACAACCTCTCCCCTCTTTCAACAGTGCTCCCAAGTAAGTTCCCTCAGCAGCAGCTCAGTGGTGCTGGGCACCTCTGTGGGGATGGGCACAGGGATGAGCCAAGGCCAGGTGGGTCAGGGCAGGGGGGTCCCAAATGGAGCAGTGGACAGGCAAAGGCAGGGCAGCACCACGAGAGCAACCCAAAGGACAGAGCTGTGCTTCCAGACCACAGCATGGATGGTCCTTGTCCAAGCCAGGCATCTTCTACCTTCCTGCAGTAGAGAGTTGCTTGGGAATGACCTGACAATAACTAAGAAATGCAAAGAGTTGCCAACAGAACAACAGCTATGTGGGTGGTGACTTCTTGCTGTTTGCCCAAAGGATTTTGGAAAACCAAAAAAAGAACAAAAGGGACCTGTTTAAAACTTACCAATAACAGGTACATTTTGAAGCTCTGTTCCTACCCATGAGCCAGGGGCATCCATGCTTCAATTCTCGATCCCATTCTCAAAAATTCAACTGGCAAATCCAACATCCATTTCCACCGCGTATTGGAGAGCTAAAAAGCAGTGGCTCTGACGTCTTTAGAGTGGGTGCTTTTGACGTGAGACTCTGGGTTAGAAGTTCAGCCTGATGCTTTATCTCCAGGGTTGGAAATACATGTAACTCTTCCAGTTTCCAGTGGTAAAGCTTTTGGTGTGTAACACCCAACTGCAAGGGAGTGATTTCCCGTGGAGACCACAGGAGCCAGCATTTGAAATTACATCAATATTTTTGCCTTTGGACATGCATGTTCTTCTTTACAAAGAATGGCCAGTAGTCAAAGCAACAGGGTTTCAACTTGTTGAAAAAACCTACATTTCCCCATTTTCTGGCAATGTAGCTGTAGTAGATCTGCTATTGTGCAGGGGTTTTATGAACCAGCTCCAAGGAGGTATTTGGGTAACAAGATATTGGGCTAAAGAAGAAAGTCCCACTGTGCTATCTCTCACCTCACCAAATAAACAGAAATCCACATAATTAATTCCTGAGCTTTTCTCAGAAGTGTGGTTTATATCATCTAAGCTTCATCTTAAATAAAGAGATGCTTGTATTTCCCAGACCCTCTCTCTAACAGGTTTGTGGAGTGTTTTTCACATCCGTGATCTGCTGGATTATCCTCAAGTGATAACCCCTGTTCACACACCTGGGTTCTGCCTCTTTTCAAAGCCCATTATAACTGTGTCAAGCAGAAGCACCACCAAGCAACAAGAACAGAAAAGGGCTGTCAAAAACTCTTCCTGTCTGAGCAAGGTCTTCCTTCACTTCCAGGAGCCAGAACAACACCCACACAACTGTGAGCAAAGGTGCCCCAGAGCTGCCAGGCACATGGGGCTGCCTCCCTGGCAGTGCATGGGGGTGGTTGGGCAATTTTGATCCCCACAAGGCATGTAGAGGGAGAGCAGTGTGAGTACAGAGCAGCAAACTGGCAGGCTGTCACCTCCCCAGACAGATGAGAATTAGGGTGGAAGCTGCGGAGATGCGCTGCCACATCAGCCACAGCTGATGTCACTGTCTGTCACCTCCACTCTCCTGACTCCTCTTTAATCCTCAAGCCACTGCCTTTCCCCCAAAATGCCAGTCAAATGAGTGATTGGAGATGTTAAAGGTGTGGGCAAAACTCGTCCTTCTTCATTAGCTCCCCCCGGCGAGTTAGACACAAGCACAGAATACACCCACACATCACCAAACAACTTCCACACAACTCACACAGTCGTGGTTTTTTTTTTCTAAAGGAAGAGAAAGAAGAAGGAAAAAAGAGGCTGTTACATGCTTTACTACTTTAAATACTTGTGAGACATACAGCTACAAGAATTCTCCTGATGATCCCTCAAGGCAGTAAGAAAAAGGAGACAGTAACATTTTTTCTCTATTTAGAAAGAAATATAGAAGATTCTTTCATTAATTCCTAGAACACTGTAAGTGAGAGTACAGACTACATCCTTGCCTCCCACATGCAATCAGACACAGGAACAATACAGTTCATTTAATTGCAGGAGAGGATATGAATGTGAAGAGATAAAGCTGTCTGTCACATTGCAGTCCAAATGAATGAGGCACCTGCAGGCTTTTCCGTCCTGCTAGTCTAAAGCTAAAATCATTCAAAAAGGTTCAGTGGTGCCCAGTGACAGGGTCAGAGGCAATGGGGGCAAGTGAAAACACAGGTGTTCCTCTGAACTTGTTTTTGTTGAGGGTGCCTGAGCACTGCACAGGTTGCCCAGGGCAGGTGTGGACTCTCCATCCTTGGAGACATCCAAAATCCATCTGAACAACCAGCTCTAGATGGCCCTGTTTGAGCAGGAGAGTGAACCAGGTGACTGCCACTCAGCCTCAGCCACCCTCTAAACTCTTGGTTCCATTTCTTAACTCTGTCTGTAGCAGTCTCTGTCTGTAACATCGACGTTTCATGCATAATGGTTAATAAAATAGCACTCATTCATGAAGGAAAAGAGGGATTACCAAAACATTCTGCTAATCTTCTCCAGGAAGAACTCCATTTTATCTCCTCAAATCACATAAAACAGATGCAATAGAAAATTTCAACAAGCTATCAGAATTTTCCTTGGTGAAAATCAGTTTACCTTTGATGCACCTTTCCTTTTATCCTTGATCAGAGAGAGGCTTTAGTAATTAACATTTTGCTGAGACGGATTTTTTGTCTTTCACATATTCATTCAGTATTTCTAATCAGGAGCAAAATAACCATAAAACAGCTGAAATGGAGGATGCAGTGTAACCACCTCCACATCCCTGGAGGTTTTTCAAAGCCAGGCTGGATGGAGCACAGTGGAAGGAGTCCCTGCCAGTGGCAGGGGACTCGGAAATAGATAATCCTGAAGGTCTCTTCCAACCCAAACCATCATGTGATTCCGTGATCCTAAAGAGAAATGTACAAGTGGTTTTGTGTGTGTATGTTTTGCAGGAAAAGTGTTTGTTTGTTTTCATATTTTCCATGTGTGGGGGCTGATTGTTGTGCTGAATGTGTTTTCCTGGTATGTTTGTTTAGGTATGCAGTGCTGTATGCTTGGTGGGAAAATTAAGAGAAATTAATCTGGGAAATTGCTGTGTATATTCCCTCATGTGTCCTGTGCTGCTCAGCTAGGAGGGCAAAGGACAAAATAGGCTCCCATACTCACGTTTGTCTATAAAGTCTCCTAAGGACATTTGGGCACAAAAAAGTTGCATCCTGGCCCCATAAAACAAACAGTCATTCTTCAGAAATAACATCACCCTAAAATGTGGGTAATCCCGGTTTTCATGTCTTTTTGCTGAAGACACACACCACCTGGGACTCCAGCAGCTAGAGCCAGGCTGGGTAGCTGGCCCTTTGTGAGGAGTAGGAGTGTTGGAGGGTGCAAAGGTGAATAAAGAAAGGAGTCTGGAAATGTACAGTACTAATTCTACTCTCAAAATCCAGGGCAATCAGAAGAGGCAGAGGAAGGAGGCCAGTGGATTTCCCAGAATCACAGAATATGCCGAGTGGGAAGGGACCCACAAGGATCATCCAGTCCAGCTCCCAGCCTTGCTAAGAACCAACCCCAAGAATCACACCACACGCCTGGGAGTATTGTCCAGACCTTTCTTGAACTCTGTCAGGCTTGTGAGCACTGCTGTGGTTCAGAGGGCTTTTATAGCAGCCTGGCAAACAAGAAAGATGTTTTCAACTTCCAAGGGGCTGTATGAAGCTCAGCATCCAAATGCTGAACAACATGAACACACTGCTCACTTTGCTCAGTATTGAGACATCTCACAAAGCTGGAGGGTTTGCTCAGCAGCAGAGTGCATTCTTCCTTTCCTTCCAGCACTAAGGTTTGCTTTATCCAGGTTATTTAGCTGCTTCATTACCATTCCAATAACAATTTAAAAAGCCTCTAAGCATGCTGTTTGCTGACGCGGGTGGCCGCGGTGGCTGCGGTGAGTGCCAGCCCTCCCTAAGGATGTCCTGGAGAAATTAACACCTCTCCCCTCAACAGCAATGGACAGACCACAGCTGAGACAATTCCTTTTTCCCCTCAGCATCCCCCTCACGCCCACCTTATTGTTTTGAAGTGTCCAAGCCCACTGCAATTTCAGAGGGATACCAGTTCAGCCCATCACCCATTTGGTCTGGGGCTTCATGACAAATTCACTTTATCAGGTTTGCCTTCTCCATGGGTCCCTTAGGAGCAGCCCTGGCTCTGGGAGCACCAGAGGGAAATGGGCTCCACCAAGCCATGAAGAATTCCTCAGGGCATCTCCAAAAGCAAGAAGGGAGCCAGGAGAAGAGGTGTGGAATGGGAACAGCGGCTCAGCTGGGGCTGCCAGACAGAAGGATGAGGAACAGAGGGCTGAAAAACAGCCCAGCCCTCCACACCCAGATATCCTACATCCACATCCAGTGCACCCTGAGGGCCAGATGACCAGGGAAGGGCTGCCTTGAACCTCATGCTGGGAAATCCAGGACACAATCCAGCAGGACAGCCAGCTGTGGAATCACCAGGGGAAGGTGCTGTAGTGCACACACACTGTGTGGGTACGTGGTGTCTTGGAGATGTGTGAGTAACAGTGGTGGAGAAGCTGATCTGATGAGCAGCAGCAGATTTGCTGCCAAATAAATTTCATTAAGAATTTACTTGCTGCCAAATAAATTTAATTTGGAATTTATTTGCTGTGTTCTGCATGCAAGCACTGGCCAATTTGATGGTTTCAGAAAGAATTCATAGGGTTTATGCTACTTACAGTGTTGTCCAGGTGCCCTAAATGCTCATTTTAGTAAGAAATAGCCCTGACACTCTTATAAAGCCCCGACACAGCTTATAAAGTAGCCTGAGGGCTTTAATCAGAGGTGCTCTGAAATCCCCTGTAAGGCTGGGGTTTGTACTGCAAAGCTGTGGGAAGCAGAGGAGTGTGGCTGCATCACCTCTCCTCAGCATCTACCTGCCTCCTTTTTAGAAGTCTCAGAAAAGCTTAATTACTTAATACCATGGGTTCTCTGTTTCTTTTCCCACTCAGATTCCAGATACTGAGTAACCCCTTGGGCCAGAAGGTGAGCTTGCACTTCACATCTGCTGTCTGTTTAATATGCACCCCAGTGCCGTGATGGGCAGGTGGAAGGTCCAAGATGCACGGCAGGAGCATTCTGCCTTAATGCACCTGGAAACTTTGGCATCAGGTGAGCAGCTGAGGAGAGAAAAAACATCAGAGAACTGCAGCTCCCAGGCAATTGTGTGAGAGGCTCCATATGCTCCGGTGCTCACTGAAAGAGCCATTTGGCAATGCATCAAAATTATTCCTCCCCCTCCTCAAAGGCAGGTCTCCACTCAAACTGTGAAAATACGTGACCATGGGCTCTGCTTTTCCCCTCTAAAGTCTGCCTGACAGCAGCACAGGCAGCTTGTGGGGAAGAATACCAGGCTATTAGCAGATCTAGAAGGTGATCATGTTAAGTTTTGCCATGGTCTATGTGACACAGGCTCCTTTGGGTTGGAAACAGCCCTGTTTGGTCCAGCTGTGCCATGCCAGGGAGATGCTGCAGAGGCAGCACCCTGAGCAATGTGTGAACAGTATCCTGATAGAGCTCCAGAGCAGCACTGCAGAGGAGCAGTAAAAAAGTGGGACATGTGATGGACCTTAGCAAGGTGAACCTGACCAGGCATGGTTTAAGCTTTGGGAATGCCCAGCCAGGTGTCTTGTGAAGAACCAGGTGATCCAAACATGGAATCAGGCAAGAAGAAGCAGATCTTGGAGTTTTGTGGCACCACAGCTATCGGCTTGGCATTTTGAGCCCAGAGACAAGGAGGTTTTCTTTCACCAACAGAGATGCTAATTTTGAAAGGCTGCCCTCCTCTGTACCAGCAACTGAGGCTGATGGGACCTGTCCTTAACCACAATTTGGGGATTGAAAGGCACAAGGAAGAAGCACTGAGCTCAGGCTGCAGTCCTGAACTGATGAAAAATGCAATGTGTCAGTCCAGCACTTGCACAGACTCAGGACCTGGTGAGCAGCAGGCAGTTTGGAATGATTCAGAGATGCCCAGAGGGAAGGGACTGAACTGGGCAGAGTGGATATCTCAGCCACATGGACTTTGTGTCCTCTCCCAGGAGGGCAGTCAGGGCTGGGAACGTTTTTCCTGCAATTAGAGCTGCAATGGAAGGTTTTTTTACCCCTCTCTTTCTCTTTCTTGCTGAGATGACCAGACCCGTGGTGTGGCTGCCTGGCCACGTTTTATCTCACCAGAAGCAAGGCTGGGACTAGAAGCAGGCTCAGGAACTGTTTTGCTGGGGAAACAAGGAGAGGGTATAGCTCCAGTTTTATCTTTGCCCATCCTAGCTCCTATCAGGGAGCCCTGGAGAGCAGGGATAACCCCTGGAGCTGCACCCAGCCCTGTTTGCTCCCATTCACCATCCTGCACGTCCAGCACTGCAGGAGCTGCTGTTCACACTGCCGAAACGGAGAGACAGAGAACAATAACTGTGCACTGGCGCATCCAGGGAAAGGGCCCATCTGTCTGGCTTTAGAGGATGATTAGGGACAGTATTTGACTTGGCCAGCATGGGAAATGACACAGAATGGCAATGCTCAGGCTGGCTGCCTGGCAGTGCCAAGGGGGAGGGAGGAGCAAAAAGACAAACTGAAATCACAGCCTCTCCTCCAGTGACCGGAATAAAACCCACAGCTGGACACAGCCCATGCACAGGTAAGAGATAAGCCTGCTTGTTCCTGAAATGCTGAAAAGTCCCATATGTTCACTCCTGCTGCACCCCATCACAGCCTTGTCTCTCCTCCTGCAAGCAGAGCCCCATCCTGCTGCTCCTGGACACGTGCCTTTCCCTCACGCCAGGCTGAAATGCTCCCAGCCAGTTTTCATCCTTGCTTCTCTGTAGAAGTGACCTTGTTTTCTGTATTTACACCTTTCCCAGTCCCTAAGTCATTAGCAATTATTGGACAGTTTGAACCTCATATTGATTTCTTCTTCAGTTTTTAATGGAGGCATTGAATGTTGTCAAGTCAGAGTTCATTATTGAATACTTTATATCACCATCAGCAATGAATCGTGTGCTGCAATCAAAACCATCAATTTGATTAATTTTAATTATATTTATTTCCTGTAATTTTTTTATTCACTGGGTCCTTTATCAGCTCTTCCATCTTTTTTGCCAAGGATCAATTTCAAGCTGTGAATCAGCAATAGCATTTGTCTTAGAAATACTTGGCTCTCCAAATTTGCCTTTTTAAAATACTGGCACAGCTCCAGATTTCTTCCAGTCTTCTACAACTTCCTCAGCACCTCGGTAACTAAAAATAATGAGGATTTAAAGAGCTCTTTGGCCATGAGTTAAATTCAAAGAAATGCTGGCAATGTCATGATTATCATGCCAGGATGTATCGCAGGATGCGAATTTTGTCATGGATGTTTCACCCTGCTGCTCTTACATGGAGCATTCGTGGTGCCTGTACCATGTTCACCAGGACTTTGCTGGAGTCCCAGGGGGATGCTCTACCGGTGATGGTAAAATAAGGGGTCCTAGAGAAAACCACAATGAACAAAGCAGCTCAAAGCACTGCCTTGCAAAAATCACTTTGACACTTTGTCAGTCGCAGCTCACCCCTGCGATCGCTGGAAGGAACAGTCATTAATTACCTTTGCCAGGTGAAATTTCTTTAATTAGCTGCAACTTTACTTCTAGGAAACTCCCACGTTCAGCTGCAGCTGACAGTCCAAAGGACACATCTCCTAGCAGTAATTTTTACGAAAAGCCCTGGAAAATTAACAGGGGATGGAGTCATGCGTGGCACACCTCTGGCTGCGTGTCCTGGAGTCACCTGCCTGGCCTGCCTGTGTTGAGAAGAGAAACCAGCAGGCTGGGGGTGAAGGAGGAAGGTCATTCTTCAATGACCTTTTCTTTCTTCCCTAAGATGTAAAAGAAACCCAGAGCAGGCTGCCTAGAGAGCTGCTGCTCCTGGAACCTTGGCAGCATGCACTCAGCATCACGAGGAGACGCTCAGCAGCAGCTGGAATTCAGCACACACTGCCCTCGCTACCCAGCTCCCATACAGATGTTCACTGGGCTGTCAGGGCATTGAGAGGGAATTAAATTAATTGTAAGTGGGAGCAGGTTAGTTAAATCTATTCTGGAAGTATTTTATAGCCATTAAATTGCGTGCAAAACTCAATAATAATGGGTAATAACGTTCTTCCTAGGAATTAAATAGAAGTTCAATTTATAATGCTGCTCAGCATTCAAACCAGAGTGTTCCACCTTCCTGGTACATGATAAACATTTAGTAATTAATTCTCACAAAGCCTCGGTGAGGCAGATCTCTTCACACCACTGATTCTGTGTATAAATGGGAACAAGAAGGTACAAGATGCCTCCTTTGAAGCTGTGGTTGCCTATGTCTTCAAACATGATTTGCATCTCTGGGAGCCCACTCAGCATCTGTGTTTGAATAATGAGAGGTTTGTAAAAAGCCTCAGAGCCTGGATCAGATGTCCAGGTCTCTTTGGGCCACTTCTCCATGCTGAGATTATTGTGGCATGTTTCAGTACGATTCTACAGTGCAATCTCCAGAATAATGCTATTTCCCCTGCCTCATCATATTGCATTTTAGGAATGATCTTCAGAAGTCCATGGTGTTAGGTCTCCAGTATGAGCTGCAGGAATTGGCCAGTACAAAAGCTGCTAATTTTGTCAGGATTTGAAAGAATAAATCTTACGACCAACTGGAAGATGGTTTTTTTTCAGAAAATGATTGTATCAGATATGGCCTGTCAAATAAACGTGAGTGTAATCTACACCAGGATGGTGGAATGCTCATGACTACAGGCAAATTAGAATTATCTAGTGTCCCTTTAACATTATCTCCTGTCTCCCTGTCACTGTTTAAGGCACAGCACGAATAAACACAGGGTGTAATGAAAGGGAGCTTCACCCCAGCACCAAACTGCAACAAAACCAGGGAATTTCCCACTGATTTCTGTTTAACTTTTGTCAGCTTACAGTCGGCATTAATTTGAGTTTGCAGTTGATTTCACAGCCTGCACAAGGACCCCACACAAGAGAGACAAGAGAATCTGCAATACCCAATGAAGACCAAATAAAAATGGCATGGACAGAGTGAGGACTGGCATGGGGTTGTGTAGACATGGTGTTAGGTGTGAAAATGGAGAACTAAGGTCCAACTTCCCAGGTAATCCACGCTTTAAAGTGGTTAAAGTGTCACTCTGGTGATTTAAGAAGTAGTCTCCTACTTTCAAGCTTAGCTGAAGTTCTGGCTTGAACAAGGAAGCATTTTTTCCATTTTTTGGCTAAATAACCCTTGGGACAACAAAAGCAGCAATTCCCAAATGGAACAACTCAGCATCAGTGATGGACTGTTGAGAGAAGGCAGCACAGCCTTTATATACTCAGTAAAAAAAAGCAGCTCAAGAGTTTATTACAATTTTTGATACATCAGAGATGTCACTAGTAATATTTTAAAATATGTAACAAAGAAAGAAAATGCTCTTTACTAGTTTTAAAGATTGGCCCACAGTTAAGGGGCAGGTCAGAGCCTCTTTCACAGGAGTTAGATTACTCCTATCCCACCCCTCATCTCCTTGAATTAATTAACATTAAAACTATGCTTTTACGAGACAAGACACGCCACATAAAAATCTGATTCATTTGAAATCACTGAAAAATTGTCCATTGCTTTCAATAAGGGCAGGGTTTTACCCAGTATTTCTAACAGACTTTTATGAGATGGTGTCAAGGAAGATCTCAAGGGCTGTTTCTCTTCTTGCCAAAAGGCAGGATCAGCTATGGCAGTGCTGATGGATGTTTGTCTAACTGGTTGTGAAAGGGCTGCAACACTTTAACCTCTGCTTCCATTTTCACCTGTCCAGAGACAGCAAAAGAAAAAGGGCTTTTATTGCCAACTCTGCCAAGATTTTTGACTGGTTTGAAGGACCAGTGACAATTTTAACATCTGATGGCTCACGACCTACTACAGATAGAAATTAATACTACCCAACCCCAGAGAGCTTTACCATCATTAATTGACATCTTTCCCTTTTATCTCTTCTTGAGATATCTGACATGAAATCAGGTCATTCTGGTTTCCATCCTGTATTTCTTTCCACTGTTTTAATTGTGGTCTGATTTCAGTGGCTGCCCCAGAACCAAGTTAAAACTAACACTTTCCTTTATCTGCAGACCTGTCAGTTTTTCAGCAGCACAGTATAAAGTGTGTAGCTAATTCTAGTAGTGAAATGCCAACTGCTATAATTAAGTTGGCAAAGTGGAAAGCAGGGAGGCAACAGAGCAGTAACAACCACATGGGATGGAGCCTTAGAGGGGCAGAAGAGAAGGGCAAGTGAGCAGAAAAAGAAATATTCAAGTCCAGTCCTTGCAGAAGAGAAGCTCCATGGTTTGATCATGCTTCCAGAAAGAAATATCACCTGTCATTGACTGCCCTTTGCTTGCAACCCAGTGCTCATGGAAATAAAGTGGGGTTTTTGCTTCAGTTTCAAGTTCTGGATTGCGCTCAGAAATAGTAAAACACAGCTCCTCATTGAAAGGCAACTCGAAATACACCCCTTGCATCCCCTGAAACTACAGGAAATCTGCCCACAGCTGCTCAAAGTACATTTATGTTTTACAAAGAGGAAAAAACAGGCATGAAGATTAGCATTTACATTAGCATTTCTGAACATAAAGGTCTGAGGCAGATGCTCACACATGGCAGTCGGGGAATGAGAGGTGAGTTTCCCATGCATTCTCTCTCATTCCACGGCACACCATGCATTAAGCTTTCACAATAAGTTGTTTTGTTTTGTTTTATAAAAACCTGCTACATAGAATCCAAAAGCAAACAGACACAATTTGCTATTCCCAAAGTATGAGAGAAAAAGCTTGGTACTTATAGTCTTCACTTAACCCTTACCAAGGGTTTTATTCCCCAAAAAACACTTCGCAAAATCAGTCTTTACCAGTGAAAGACAAGACAATCCTTGTTTTCAGCCAAGCCATAAAATACGTAATCACAGAACCTCCTGATGTTGTAGGCTCCCAGCTTTGCACGTGGGACACAGCATTAATGCTGGGAGACACCAGCAGTGGCCAAACCAACATTTCTTGGCCAGAGGACTCCTCTGCACCTTTGGTGCCACCAAAGAGAGCATCACTGGGGAGGCAGGAGGACACAGCAGGGACTGGAGCAAGGATGCCAGGCTGCTGGCAGGAGAAGCCCTTACATGCTACTTGCAGGAAAAATAGCAGCTAAGAGGCTGGGATGGAGAGCCTGCCTAGGGACTGGGACTGTTTCTGGGACATACAACCCATGGCGATGCATTTTGAACATCAGCTCAGTATCTGTGGCTTTGAACTTCCTCAGGAATTTGGTCAGAATCACTGACACTTGAAATCAGCTTCCTGGGACAGCAGGAAAGCATTTTCTGCTCACTGCTGCCTAAAGAATAGGTTCCTGAAGGCATTGTTGTAGTTTTTGTTGAAAGCAGTGTAGATGAGTGGATTAAAAAAGGAATTTGAATAGCCCAACCATAGAAAAATGCTCTTCCAAACGGGTGGGATGTCACACGAGCAGAGCGGGTTGATGAGCTCTGTGATGAAGAAGGGGATCCAGCAGAGCACGAAGACCCCGATAAGGATGCCCACCATGAGGGCAGCTTTCTTTTCCTTCTGCTCTCTCCATGTGTCTCCATCCGTCTGGAACGTAACAGTGGCGTGACGGACAGTGAAGACCATCTGTGGCTGCTGGGCAGCTTCTTTTACCTGCCAAACACAAGCACAGGTTGCACCATAGGTACCCCAGTCAGGTGTTCCCACACAGAGCCCAACAACATGAGCAAGGGCCAAGGCTCCAGGGGAAACACAGCCCATCCACATCACACTCTGACTGAGGGGATGGTGGCTGTGTGACCTCTTCTGGGTGATGGAGACTATGTAAAGTGAGATTAGAAACAAGAGAGAGTACTGAGGGTACATGGGGTTGCTCACATAGCAGCACAGTAAGATTACTTGCCCACTTACAATCTGATCAGCACATATGCCGTGCACAGAAGTCTGCTTACTTCCTCTAAACCCATTGAGTTTAAGAGTTCTTGGTAGGAGAGGGAGGGAAAATTAGCATACATTTGCTTCTTCCCTGCAATACATCTTTACAGGGCAGAGTCACTGTGCCTGGGATGAACTGACACGACGCAGTCATGATTAGGAAAGATTTCCAAGGACATTCTGCACATGTGTTTCTGTCTGAGTAAACTCACAGTGTCCCCAAAGACAGCTGGTTGCCAGGGTATTATCCCCAGCAGACACAGCAGCCCATCCATCCACTGATCCCTTGCCTCCCAAGGGGAGGGACAGTGACCCCTTACTCATGCCAGCTAGCACAGATTCAGCATTCCATGGGGGCACACCTGTGAGTCACCACTCACCCACGTGGAGCTCAGGACTGCAACACGTCCCAAAGTTGCTTCAGCTACACCTTGAGTGCTCATAGCTGGGGGCTCAAAAAGCCAACAGATTGGGTTTGCAAGCTTTGCAGTCAGCCTTCCACTGGAAGCCTCCAGGATCCACAGGGCTTTGGTGGATCACTGCTCACTTGCACACTTTTGGTTTAAGTTTCCCCCATTTCTACAAAGGCTCGCCTGCTGCCAGTGCTTGACCCCAGCAAAACACAACTAAGCTGACCTACCTCCAGAGCTTCTGGTGTAATGGGGGTGATGGAGTTGCTCTTGCGAGATCCGATTCGAAACTTGGCAGCCTTGTAGATCTTCCAGTACACAAAGAGCACCACGCAGAGGGGCAGGTAGAAGGCCCCAAAGGTGGAGAAGATGGTGTAGGAAGGCTCCCGGCTGACTTGGCACTCTTCACTGTCCTCTGAGTAAGTCTCTCCCCAGCCAAAGAGCAGTGGGGCCAGAGAGATAAAGGCGGAGAGCGCCCAGGTGAGAGCGATCATGATGTTGGAGATGCGGCGCCGGGTGCGGAGCGTGTACTCCAGATGGCGAGTGATGGACCAGTAGCGGTCGAGGGCAATGGCTGTGACATTCCAGATGCTGGCAGTGCAGCACAACACATCGAAGGAGATCCACACCTGGCAGAGCGAGCGGCCCAGCCGCCAGCGCCGCCCGGACAACTCGTGCACCAAGCTGAGGGGCATGACCAGGGCTGCCACCATCACGTCAGAGATGGCCATGGAGGCCACCAGGTTGTGGGGCACCCGGTGGAAACTGCGCACGCGGAGGATGGTGGCCAGGACCAGCCCGTTCCAGAGGAACGTGGCCACCACCAGCATGGCCAACAGGGTGAGGACCAACACGCTGAAGACGGAGAGATGGGCCTGGCCGCCCTCGGGGCCGGCGGAGGACGCGCTCCTGTTGCCGCTGTCCGGCGTCGTATCGGCGAAACAGCTGAGGTTGAGCGGGCGCTCCATGCCGGGATGCTCCGGGATGCTCCGGGATGCTGCGGCGGCGGGAGGCGCTGCGCTGACCGCGCCGGGAGCAGGAACGGGAGCGGAGAAAGCGCCGCCCTACCGCGGGTGCGGAGGGTCCCCGGCCGCCCCGAGCGCCGCCGGGCGCGGGGGATCCCGGCTGGCGGCCGCCGGGGGCTTCATCCCCGGCTGGAAGAGCCCTGCGTCAGCCGCGGGTGACGGCAGCCCCCGGCCCGCCCCGGCGGCGAGAGGCGGCGGCTCCGCGGGGACGAGGGGTGCGCGGCGGGAGCGGGCGGCGCTGGCGGCGGCGGAGCGGCGGGAGCGGGCGCAGGAGCGGGCGCAGGAGCGGCGGCCCCTGCGGAGGAGCGGCGGGGCCGGCGCGGGCAGGTGAGTCCCCGCCGTGCGCGGTGCGGGAGCGGCCGCGGAGGGAGAGGGGCTGCTTAGTCACGTCCGGGCGCGGGTCGGAACCGGCGCCGGGCCGAGCCGGAGAGCAGAGCCGTCTGCCGCTGCCCTAGCCGGCTGTCCCTGCCCCAGCCCGCTGTCCTTGCCCTGTCCGCACCGTGCGGGAATCAGCCCCGGCTTTGTCTCGGGGTGGCTTCGCCCCCTTGGGGCGTGTTCCGCGCCAGCCGCAGAAAGTTAGCATCCCCGTGAAATTGTCCCTGGGCTCCTCTAAAAATGTGTTAGCGAGGCGCCACGGGAATTTCCTTGCTCCCAGATAGGCTCCGGTCTGCACCCAGGAAACCTGTTAGTAACCCTGGTTACTCTGTGCAGGGGCAATGTGGCAGGGGATGATTTCTTTGAGAACTTCTGTGCTGGCATTTCCTAACTTGCTAGCAATTGTCAGGCCTTTTATTAGAAATAATCATTCACTTGACTGCTCTTATTAATTGTCTATTTAATAACATTAGCCATTAATGAAATGCTTGAGCATTTTCCCTGGCTTTTAGCGCACTAATTGTGATGAGCAGTGGGAATCTGGGCTTCATAGCAGGAGTGAGAACCCAACCCCACCGAGCAGGATTCCCTGTGCCCCAGCTCCATGTGGGGATGCCAGCCAGCTCCAGCCCACAAGCCTTGGATGGCATTCAGGTGGTGCTGGCACTCTGCTTCTCCAGACAGTCCTGGGACAGCAGGTCGGAAGAGCTTTGGGGTCAGACACGTGAAGGGAGAAGCTGGCAGGAAACAACGTGGGGCTTACAGTTTGCATCTCTTGGGGGAGAAGGAAGGAAGGGCATCTGTGATAAGATCAGGTGGCAATGACATTTGCTGGTGAACTGCAGTTTGAGAGAGTTGGGGAGAAGACAAACAGAGATGTTCAGGGAGTACCCCATGCATTCCATGCTCCTGGTACATCGAGGGTAAAGCCAAACTGGTGCTTCCTCCTGCCTCTCCTGATCTCTCTGGAATTTTTAATGAAAACAGTAACAATACAAGTTGTTGAACAAGATTTGTTTTCCATTGCTGCTGCTTGTTCCTCCGTGCTACCCAGGGAAATGGAAAGCAGCATATCCAAAACAGGTCCAGGACCTTGTTTTGGTGGGACAGGATCTTCCCTGTATGAATTCATTCAGTGCCGTGCTACTCATTCTCAGAACCAGGGATCCTACTGTGGTACTGGAGCAAATGCAGCCTTAGAGACTATATCATTCTTTTGGAAATAAACTGCCATCTTATGGGGGGAGAAATTATTATTTTATCTTTTATACACAAGAATACTGACAGTTTTGGAATGAGTACTTACAACTCAAAGGACAAATGATATTTGCAGCCTTTCATAAAGCCTCTTGATTTAAAATTCCTGGTTTGTAAAGTGCAAAACATCCTTGACTGTCATTATATTGATCAAAACACTTAGCAGCTCCAAGGCTGAGAGCTCTTTGTTGTGTGGGCTTTTCCCAGAAAAACCTATGACCCAGAATTAATAGAATCAACCACAAATTATAAAATATGTGTTCCTGAAAATAGACTATTATTTTTTGTTTCAAGAACAAATAGACAAAAGTTACATTTAAAGAGAAATGAAAATAAAATGTATTAAATGTAAAGAAGAAAAACTAGATTATGTTCTCATGAAAAATCATTAATACTTTCATTATCCTAACTTAATCAACTTTTAAAAATATGTATTGGCAGATGATGGAGTTGAATGGGTCAGTTGAGAAGTAAAGGGAAATACAGAATGTAGACAAATACATTTCTATTTATATGTGTGTATATATGTATATATGTATGTATGTATGTACATGGAAATGCAAAGGTCTGTACTTGAGATGGAACAGATCTATATAAGAGTACAGGCTGGGGACTGAATGTGCGGACAACCTTATTGAGAGGAGAACCTGATGAGTCTCATGGACACATCCTGGAGCAGGAGCACCCTGGCCTATTGTGTCCATCAGGTTTGGGGTTATAACTGTTTCCCTCTATCCAACAAACCTTGGAATTTTATGTCCAGTTTAGGGTTCCTCACTGGGGGAAGTCCAGTCAAAGGAAATCAAGGTGATGAAGTGACCCGTGCCTGAGAACTGAGTTTATCACTCCTAAAAAGAGAAGTTTAAGGGGAAAATCTTACTGCTGTCCCCAGTTACCTCACCTGGGTGTAGAAAGGGTAGAAGAAAACTCTCCTTAGAGGTGCACAGCGATCAGATGGGATGCAATGAGTGAGAGTCACAACACGAGGTGCTGACTTGGAGCCGGGGTGGTTGATGAGGAGCTGCAGATGAGCTGGCAATGTGCACTGGCAGCCCAGAAAGCCACTGTGTCCTGGGCTGCACCACAAGCACTGTGACCAGCAGCTAAGGGAGGGAGTTCTGCCCCTCTCCAGTTGTGTGGGACCCCACCTGCAGTGCTGCATCCAGCTCTGGGGCCCCCAGCATAAGAAGGACATGGAGATGTTGGAGGAGTCCAGAGGGGGGTCATGAAGATGATCCAGGCACTGGAGCACCTCTGCTGTGAAAAAGGCTGGAAGACTTAGGGTTGTTCAGCCTAGAGAACAGAAAGCTCTGGGGAGACCTTAGAGCACCTTGCACCTAAAGGGGCCACAAGAGAGCTGGTGAGGAACTTTTAAAAAGGGCCTGGAATGGGAGAACAAGAGGTGAGAATATTAGGATGATGGAGGGTAGGTTCAGATTGGATTAGGCTAGCATTAATTGGAAGAAATTATTTCCTGTGAGGGTGGTGAGACACTGGAACTGGTTGCTCAGGGAAGCTGTGGATGCCCCATCCCTGAAAGTTTTCAAGGACAGGTTGGATGGGGCTCTGGTCTAGTGGAAAGTGTCTCAGCCCACAGCACCGTGGTTAGAACTAGATGATATCTCAGGTTCCTTTCTGCCTAAACCATTCTGTGATTCTACATTCCAATTAGAAATTAAGAAATATTCACCTGGAGAGTGGTCTGAAATCAGTTAAAGTGGCAGTGAAATCTCCATCCTTAGTGATGTCCAATACTCAGCTGTGAATGACCTGATCTGACTTTGAAGTTATCCCTTCTTCAGTGGGGGTTGGACCCAGGGATCTGCAGAGCTCCTTTCCAGCCTGCATCACTCCACAATTCTGATTCTGCATTCTTTGGGTGTGTTGGCTGAATGCACCAGATTAAGGAGGTGACTAAAAATTGTTATTTTTAAGGAGAAAATGCTGTTTACTTTACACAGATCACTAAGATCATTCATATTCTCAGAACTGTTGATACCAAGCGAGCAGACGGCTGGGATCTTTAGTGAGTGGATAATGCTTATGGAATGATCACATCTGTGAAAGTCTTTGAGAAAAAAATCTATGTTACAAAGTCAGGATTATCTTCGGTGATGGAGCCAGAGGACTTAAAAGTGACAGGACTTCTCTGGGTTTAGCAGCATCCCCTCCAGTAAAGACATTAAATAATGCTTGCTACTAAATGCCATTTACTGGAGGTACCTTGCAATTCAAAATATGTATCTGGTGGTTGGAGGTTAGGAGGGAATTCACAATGTAATCGGTGCCACTGCCTAAATGCACATGCAAGTATTATCTACTCCTGGGAAAAGGGTGAATGGATTTATACTGTCAATCTCCATGGAGATCTTCTGAACCTCTGCCCTTATAACTGGCAGAAAAGGGAGAGGAGAAGGCTCAGGAGGAGTTTTTGCTGGGCATGCTCAATGAATCAGTGAGAATTTCAGTCTCCAGGGTAGGTGGAGCTGCTAGGTTATACAAGGATTAAAGGAACACATATTCTTGCTGTGTACATACACCACTACTGAGAGCTGTGCTCAGTTGCCAGCCAGACTGCTCAGTAAGTGCGCATCCTGTCACAGCAATTTCTAAACCTCAGGTATTCATCACTTGATTTCATTTAACTTTCAACCAGCCTCCGTCCAGCTTCACACTCCATCCACCTTTGCTTTGCACACACTTGCAGACCACCCACTCCTCTCCTACTGCAAAATGGTCAAACATGACCACAGTGAAAATGCACAGACTGCGAGGTTGTTCTCACAGCATCAGAGCCCATTTTCAGTTCTGATGTCTCTCTAGTCTTCTGAAACCAAGATCATAGAATCAAACAATGGTTTGGGAGGGACGTTAAAAGTCATCTAATGCCAACCAAGGCAACCAAAGTTCAAAGCATCAAAGCTCAGGCTACAAGCTTGGATCACGATGCTTCATAGCTCATGTAAGCATTTCCACAGCTGGCTGCTCTGAGTAGCTCTCTCTTGGGTTTCTGGTGTTGTAGCTGGTTAATAATCACATATTTACTGGAGCTTGGACTTACTCGAGGTTTTCTCACATGCCAGCCAAGGGCCACAGCTAGAGTCAGCCTTTCTCTCCCAGTAACATGTAATTACTTACTTCAAAGTGGAACAATTCTCCGACTGAGAAGCAGAGATTAATCCTGTTGTGTGTTTCCAGGAGACTCAGTAGGATTGTGGGAGTACCTTGGAGTAAGAACAAGGGGGACCTGAGTGCCTCACACCCCCACAGTGTCCCACTGAGTGACCTGTTTACCAAACTGGGTTCTCTTGGTTTGGATGCTTATAAAGAACTTTGAAAAGTCGTTTTGTCTTGGGAAAGAAATTAAAATAACAAGTTGCAACCCTGTTGGCTTTTTATTTGTATGACTGGAAAACTATTCCTCAGGCAGGTCTAATCCAGTTTAGGGTATGTAAGCTTTCCATTAGGAAACCACCAACTGAATGACTGTCATCCCACGAGGCCACTTGCTCCTCTCCCAAGTGGGAGGAGAACTGCGAAAAAACTGTGACTTCTTGGATTGAAATAAGAACAGTTTAATAATTGATACAATAATAATGATACTACTGCTAGTACTAACGAAAAAAAGAGGAAGAGGGAATGAAATCCAAGAGACGCACGGGTTGCACAACACAATTGCTCAACACCTGCTGATGGATGCCCAGCCCATCCCTGAGCAGCAATCAGTGCCCTCAGCCAACTCCCTCCAGTTTATATACTGGAATATAAATATATGGTGTTGAATATTCCTCTGGCCTGTCGGGTCAGCTGTCCTGCTGTGCTTCCTCCCAGCTCCTTGTGCACTTGTTCGATGGCAGAGCATGGGAAGCTGAAAAGTCCTTGACTTAGGGTAAGCACTGCTTAGCAACAATTAAAACATCACTGTGTTACCAATATTATTCTCATCCAAAATTCAAAACACAGCCCTGCACCAACTACTAAAAAGAAAATTACTGTGCCAAGTCAAAAGCAGGACAATAATTTCAGTGACATAACTAAGGTGTTGTTTAATTCTGCAACAGGAGCAAAGCAGAGCAAGAACAAAAGCTGTTCAACAGAGCAGCCTCTCACCTGGCCTAGAGCATGGTACTATCTTATGTACAGTCAGTGGTGTCTCAGTGCTTGTGTGGCCACAATTCAGGCCACAATTCCTTTGGCCTGAAGTCAGGATGGACTCTGGTACCTTGCACTGCTGTGTATGTCTCAGTAAATGGACTGCCAGGGGTGCTTATCTGTCTCTGCCCAACATGAATTAACTCCTGCTGGAATTAAACCCTTTGTTCTTGCATAGTGAAAAACATGTTCATGGTCAGAGGGCCAGCTGGAATGTAACTTAATAAAGTCTGAGGGCAACTCCCACATCATTCACTGCTGCAGTTAAAGTTCCATTCTGGGTAAAGAAATTAAATGTAAATAATTTTATTTCTTCTTTCATACCTTAAAGGGCAACATTATTCATCTGTGTAATTTCAGGGGAGTCAGCAGAATTATGCTAGGCATCATATTGGCTTTTAGTCAAAGGTGCTTTGCAGTGAGCAGTTATGACAGTAATGCAATAACTTGGAGCCTGCCTCGGGGGGTCCTGCCCTCATATGGCATCTGCAGTTTTCATTTATTACTCTGATGGTAGCAAATACTTCACACATACACACACCAGCACCTGAGATCTCTGTTACCCGTGGTCAGTCCCTGAGAAGTAAGTCTCTCTCTTGACTCCAGTGGACTTGGTGTCGCAGGTGGCTTACAAGCTAGAAAATTATCCATATTTCTGATTAAAAAAAGAATGTTTTAAAATACCAAAATACATTGTGCTGCTGGGAGTACAGGGTATCCTGCAGCTCTGTGAATCATCTAGAATAGCAGGGCCATAGAAAAATAAGAAACTGTGCGTGGGCAGACTAGGTAAATCTAACTTAATACATGAGCTTTGGCAATCAAAGCTGCCAATGCAAGCTGTCAGACTATGCCAGAGAGACAGATGGCACAATGACAGCAAATGGATGGGTCTCTAAAACTCAATTACCATTTCAGCTCAGACCCTTTTTCCGTATGCCAAGTTGTGGAAGAGGTTTGTTTATCTTGAGCTTTATGCATTGTGACAGATAATTTGCATAGGTGTGAAGCTATAGGGAAGGCTGTTCCGGTGTGAGGCTGAACATGAGTTTTTCTGTTTTGTGGTGTTCTCCAGGTTATCTTTCTGCTGCCTTGCAGGTGGCAGGTTTCTGAACCTTTATTTACATGAATCCATCCATAGTCTGGAAATGTTCTTTCAAGCGAAGAGGCAAACGTTTTCTGATCCGTTTACCACATTAAGAACAGAAATCATCTCAGCTGTTTTCTGAGCCAGAAGTTCTCCAACTTTTTTCATATATCTACTTTCATCCCCATTACATTCCCTGTGGCTCCTTCTCAGTCCATGCCCACTGGGCAACCCACTTACATTGGCTGGAGTAGTTACTCCCAAACCTCCTCTCACTTTAACATTCAGGACTAATTTTGTTATTGTAACTGGTTAATAATAGGTGCAAAAATTAAACCACTTATGCCAAGCTCAAGGATGTCTTTTTTTCCACACCAACATCATGCTTTTCTTATATGTCTTTGGTTGCTGCCTTCTTCCCTGGAGATCTCTGAACAGCCACAGCCACATCCCTCCCTGCCAAAGGAAGCACTGCCATGGTTGTGCAGCTTCCTCAGCTAGCGTACCGTCTGAGTGTCTCAGATTCATATTCACATTGTGCTTCCTTCCAGCTGTGGGATCTTTTCTTCCTCCTGATTATTCAGTGTAGCTGGATGTTCCCCTGCCCCAGCCTGCCCAGGTCATGCAGGTCAGCAGAACGGGTCTCAATTTAAGTAAGGTATATTCTCAGTATTTTCAAGCCATACAATAGGGCAGGTCATTTGAGAAAATACAAAAGCTGAGGAATTTTGCTTATTTATATTTCATATCTGTTGCTGTGTGAGAGGTTCACACAAATAAGAGGAATTATTTACAAGTTAGAAAAAGTCAAGTGGTAGGTTGTGACCACACACTTTCTGTTTGCAGCTAAAATGAGTCTGCAAGAAAAGTACTTGCAAGAGAGACGGTCTCCTGTAGGCTGATAAAGAGCTTGCCCCTGAATCATGGGCAAGACAGCAAACTTTTCCAGTTATTTGAACAAAGACACCCCTTTTTAATGGTCCCCAAACATAATTTCTCTTGTAGAATTTGACAGTATCATGTCAGAAACACCTTGTTTTTGTCCCTTCTACCACAGCAAGTACCTGATAAAGCAGTCTACTTGCTACTGCTACAAAATTTTCTGAACCCATGGGATGGAAGTGGTTGTATAAATGTGTCTAAATGTCTCTGTTTTCCACAAGGTTTTTTATTAGTAGCATCATTATTTTTAACAACCAGTATTCACTGCTATTACAGCAAAATGTTGCCAGACCTTTCTTAATTGTCTAGCACTGCATTTTATTAAAAGGAGTGAATTTTTTTTCCCTGGCTGCTGATCTGTGAGTCAAAGCTGGTAGATTGTAGGTCAGAGGTAGTGGCCCAGTGGTGTGAGCTGATGGCTCCTGTAAGCTCATCTTTAGTAGATAATTTTTCTACCTCTTCTCTGGTCATTTTCTGCTTTCAGATTTTGACTGAAGCTTTTTTCTGATTTATCAGAATTCTCCTGTAAATTTAGTAATAAAAACTTCCATGTTGACACTATTGAATTATTCAGGGTCTGATAAGAGCACATTTAATGGGGTGTCTTCATTGAAGTCATCTGCACAGAAGGTGGCTTACATAATTAAAATCTGAATCTCATTTTGGAAATAAAGAAATCACTGTTTTTTAAAAGGACTCTTTATCTGACCTGACAAAACTTCAGAACTTTCTAGGCAGTCTCTCAGTGCCCTTCCTCCTCTCCACATTTCAGCATCTTGATTGCATGCTCCTGTTTCTCCACTCTTCTGTTTTCCTGAGCACTAGAGTAGTTAACACAGGCAGTTTTTATTACATCTCCACTAGCAAATGACTTGGTTAGGGTTATAAATGCAAACTGCATAACCACAAGAATTCAATAGAATAAAACCCCAAACCCCATCAACATTTTCATGTTTTAAAGCCTTCCATCCAACGTTCACACACGTGACATCTCCTGTCCCTTGTTTGACTCCTAGCAGTCATCTCAGTCTTGCAGAGCTGCCCACACAGACAGGTGCTTCCCATCCCTCCAGTTTTGGGATCACTCCAGCCAGTCTGGCTGTGGGTGCTCAGTCCTTCACCTGCCATCATTCCTTCTGCAGTGCAGCCACATCTTGGTGGGAGGCTGCAACTGGAGACCTGGGCTTGACACGTCATGAGGAAGTTGCACAAAGACAAATGCTCTCTCCACAGTGCCTGTCCTTCATTTCAGGGAGGTTTTCTGGTTTTATGACAGCTGTGACTGTAAGGAACCATAAATCCTGATGTCCTTATCCCTCCTGCCCTGTGAGAGGCCTGCACAATTAAACACCACATTACAGCCTCACATTAATGGCAAGTGTTCCAAAAGAGCACCACAGGCCATGGAGAACCACAGCAGCTTCCTAAGGGCGCATCTTGCAAACAGTTACCAATAAACAACCAGCTGGACTGTGCTGCAGAGGTGAGGTTTACTGTACAGGCTGAGGCTGTGCAAACAGAGTTAGCCATCCATATGCCTAGCATTTATTACACAAATTTATGGCAGCTGCTTCCTGTGAATGTCAGTGAAATAGGTGAGGAGATAGATTTTCTGAAGCAATCTATGGCTCTAGATGAATCTCTCCCCTTCATTCCAAGAAGAATTATTATTCTAAAATGTAATAAGATTTTTTTTCTATATTAAACTGAGATGTCTAAAATGCAGATATCTAAATCTTGTGGACTGCTTAGTAAATCTCAGAAAGACATTCCTATCTCAAACAAGCTTTCTTTTCTTTATCGGAATAATAATACTCCTCTACTATCTTTTATATCCTTTATCACTTCAAGTGAAGAGAGACATGCTTTTGCTGTACAAAAGCAAGACCACTCTCCGAGGTATGTTCAGTAAGCAATCAAGGCAGCCTATTATGAGAAATTACCCTCCACAAATTAAGATACAGTAAATTATGACATATATCCTTCTACACTTGTTGGCTTAAAATGAAAAAGGGGTTAGACCCACCTCTCTGCATGTCTCTCTTCCTTTCTTTGCACTGAGCCAGAGCAGGGGTCTGCACACAGAACCAGACAGGATACGTAACCTTCTGATATTTATCTTCTGGATTATTTATGACAGTGTGAGCTGGCTCCCAGCACACAGGAGAAGCACGTGGTAGCTGAGCCCTTCTGGGGAGAGCAGATCTTCTCGTGGCCTGTGATGGACCTAAATATTTGCATTGATTAGATCCCACTTTGATGCTGTTATGTTTCATCTTTTCGAGCACTGTGTGAATCATAAATTATGAGCATGTACTATAAAGCACAGGATGTGCAGGGCACTGCAGCTTGATGGTGGGCATGTCAGCCTTTGCAATGTGGCCAGTGGATCCTTTTTAAGTTGGACTTATTTCAGGAACCCTTCCTCATTCATGACTATTTCAAGTATGTGCTTTAGTCCTATCCAAATGAGCAGGTTTCAGGATATGCTTAAAGCTAAGATTGGGATTTTAAAGTATCCTTGACTCAGAGGCAAAGCATGGGAAATTTGTCACAAAATTTTAAGGCAAAAAGATTAGACTGTGGAGAAATATCACTACAGGGCAATCCCCTCCCTTTTAGGAAAAAAAGTGTAAAAATGTATCCAGTTCTCTGAATGTAGACAACACTAAGGAAAATATTGTAATACACATTTAGAATGAATTAAATCAATTGACAGCTATCTAGCCACAGAGAAAAATAATGTAATTGTAACTGAGCAGCAAAATGGTTCTGCCTAATAGTTAAACATCAGTGAGCTCCACTGTGTCTAATAAAATGCAGATCTCATTATCTGTTTGTTATGTGCATCAAGAGATAACTGTTCAAGTTGAAAAGTATAAAAATTTGATTTAATTCAGTGACATTTTGGATACAAGAGGGTCAGGTTGCCCTTCTAACAAATAACAGCTTGGGGCATATGGAAAGGAGTGTAATTGCAGATAAGGCTCTAGCAAGATGAGTGGAAAATGTAATAAGAGTTCAAGGATACATTAAACAAATGCACCCTGGCCCTCACACAGCAATCACCTTCGTGTGCCATAAGGCAAACAGCAAATGTAATTGACTCCCTGAAGGAAGATCATTACAGCTCTGGTGCTTGCTGCCTCACACCACGATTTCTTCTTCCATTTGCAACACTGAGGATTCAGATGTGGGAAGTCCTGGGATCCTGAGGCTGCTCTAAATTATGTAGGGAATAGAGGCAGCTCTAAATAAACCCAGAGACCTTTTAGGTGGCTTCTTCAAAGATTAAGCAGGTATCTGTGAGTATTTGCCACAGTGTCAAAGATTAAAAATGCCCAACATTGACATGAATGTGGCAGAAACCTCAGTGATCAAGGAGGAGGATGGTCCTTTGAGGAGGAGCTTGGTCCTTTAAGCAAACAGAAGTAACAAGTTTGGCTTTAATAGGCCAAAACAAAAGGAAACTACTTCTTTGTTGCCTGGTTCAATGTGATCACAGTATCTTGTGTGTGGTATGGCATTTGTCCTGTTCTCCCAATTCCTGGGCATTTTTAACCATATCTGACTGGGCTGTAGAGGTATCGGGGATATGGCAGAGGTGAAAGATCTTACCAGACACTGAGTAAGGAGCCACACTGTGAACTTAACCCTCCCTTGGCCTCAGCCAGTTCAGAGAGGAGTTAGACCTGGAGACAGATATAGATTGTAGGCTTTCCTGCTTCAGAGATCTATCTGCTCCTATTGCAGGAGCTCTAGCATATCACAGAGCACAGCTTTCAACTAACCAAAACATTCAGGGACTTACAGAACCTTTACTTCCCTGAAAGCTTCCTGTAAGCCAAAAAAGAGAAATAGATCCAAAAGTACAAGCAGTGTCCTCATCTTAAGCTCTAATGAGAAAATCCTGACAGTGACACCTGTTTGTCAATCACAACTCCTGCTTAGTACTCAATAGCTGAAATCAATAAACTAGACATACTTTAGATAGCAAATCAATAGTTTTTGGGGGTTTTTTTGCATTCAAGAATGGCAGACAGGTACTTCAGTACAAATATCTCATTTTGTAATGTTTCCTGATGGCATACTCAATCTGTAATTAATTAAGGTGGGTCCACAGTCCTGTTAAGATTGATCAGTGGATTCATTTCTTGATGTCTTTGGAATATTACCTTAGCTCAGAGAAAGAGTATTTGGGGTGAAATTTAAGGGCAAATTATAAGAAAAATTGACTGGAAGACCTACTGGTTTCTTCTGGCTATTATAACAATGCTGTCAGAAAAATTTTTCAAGAATGTCAGCGTAAATTCTTAATTTCATTTGAAAATATGTGAGAAACAGAAATCAGGTTCTTTCTACAGAAAGTGGAAGTTCAATCCAGCAACAATAACTAGTTGTCTGCATAGTGCAGTCACATCCATGCCTAAGCACTGAGAGCTTCCCAAAGTGGCAGCCACAAACATGTGACAAGCGCATTCAGCTTCTCTGTTTGTCCTGTATCTCAGGCAGATTACAGTAATTTCACCATTATAAGCCGCACCTTTTTCATTGAAGAATTCAGCCTACCCCAGTAGTGCAGCTTATATTCAGGCATGGCTTATCTATAGACAAACCCCAGTGAAATGCCAACCTGGAAGTGAGAGCCAGCCAAGGAGAGGACCTGAGGCTGCCTTTAAAGGCTTCACTGATCTATAGAAACTATTGCAACTTGAGCACCTGACACCAAACCCTGCTGGAAGCAATTCTGTTACTAATTTGTTACTTTGTTACACATGGATCCTCGCTTAAAAAAAACCCAAAAAAACAACGTGTGGCTTATATTCAGGTGCAGCTTATAATTGTGAAATTACTGTACTTTGTCTGCCTGTGTCTGCATTTAACGATGTTCAGGCATCTGTCCTTTAGCCACCCTGAAAATGCTTCTGTAAGTAGCAGCATTTGGGAAGGCCATAAAGCAGAGATGTGCTCCTAGGCTGGGGCTGCTTTTAGTGACAAACAATGGAATGATCAATTCTGCTCCATGTGGAAGGTTAGTCCAAGTGGCCTTCTGGCCTTACACTCAGTCAGTTGAAGGAACTGCTCTGAAGATGATGCAGTTGCTGTGAAAATACATCAGCAATGAAATATTTTTCAATAGGTTTTAGCACTAAGACCCCACGGCTACCCATGAATTTCCCTGGTGGCACAGGTGGGCTGGTGTAGCTGCTGCCCTGTGTCTCTGCTGCAGAACAGGAGCCCTGAGTCACTGCCTGCCCCGAGCCAGCACTGGGTTCACTGAGTCAGGAGAGCCTGGGTAAAACCAGCCACTTCTAATGGACTGTTCCCAGAGAGATCAGCACAGGTCACCCCGAGACACTGCAGCTTCTGTGTGAGCATAGTGATGCATCCTCAGGCAAGTCAGTCCATTCCTCTTCCTGGATGAGTAAAGGAAATATTTAACTACCTGGATAACATACAGAAAGAAAGTGATGTGATATCTGTGTATATGCACAAATTTAGGGTTTTCACTCTACTCAAAAGCACAAAGCCATAAATGAATACTGGACATCATCTCAGAGCAGCACCCAGGCTCACTCATCACACTGTCCTGTAATATGCTCTGCAATGCCACCAATTTTAGTTGCCTTTTTCTGCATTTATGCATTGATAATGTAAAAATAAATACCAGTGTTAATGTTATTTGAAGAACATAAAAAGGATTTGGCCCAAATAATGCCAAGTTTGCTCATTTCTAGAAAAAATAATTTTGATTACTTAGTGCTTCATTAGCTTTTTTTTCAAGCCTGCATGAATGAAAGCCCAGACTCAAAGGAAAATTTGCATTCTCTATTGTTTTTCTGATACTAATTTACCCCAATGGAAAGCCTGTAAATGATGTAAATCTTGACAAGCTACAAAGAAGGGCTACAGGGATAATTACCCACCATATTTCACAAACATTTTTTTTTGAAACTCAGAAAATACACAGAAATTGGTAGGTACCTTAGAGCAGAAGCAAGGACTTCTCTTGAGGTGCAAAGAATGGAGTCTATAAATTATAGTATCACATTTTATTTGTGACAAATTATTTGTTCTTTCCCAGAGCACTTGGGAAGACTTGCATTCTTCTTTCCTGGTGCAATACAATCAGGTCCAAAACTCATTAAGAAAGTGTTATAATGTTTTATATATGTCTTCATATCTGTATACGTATATAAATATATATGTGTGTGTTTGTAATTTATATAGAGGTGATTATTGGCAGTCTGAGGGAAAGAAAGAGTTTATTAGTAAAGGTGAATGAACCATTCACATTCCTTAGCAGATAACACAAAGAAGTATATTATCTCTATTACCACTATGTCTCACTTCTGACAAAAAATATCCTTACGTTAAGATGTGCTAATCAGAACATTTTCCCCCTGTTCCTTTATGCACAGTTATAGTAAAGGTAGAACTTGTTACTTGGCACTTGAAAAAAAAAAAGAAAAGTAACTACTATATTTAAAAAAGAAAACTGTCAAGCAAATGACAACGGATTCTCAGTGCTGTTCTGGAATTAGAATAGAATTGAAAAATGAAACTACCAGTTCCAAGGGAGCCTTTTAGGATTCAGTGTTGCTGTACAGATAATAAGAAAGTTTTTAATTATAAATCATATTTGCCATTGCAAGCAGTCCCACTGTAGGAAAGAGAAAAAATGCAGAGATAGCTCAAGCCAAAACAGAGCCCTCTGTGTACCTGTTTTGCACATTTTGATTCAGATTAAAAAGGAGATCTTATTCACGTTAAGCAATGGGAATGGAGATAATGCAGGCAGCATGCCTTTTGGGATTTTCAACAACTTTCCAGGCATATTGAAACTAACATCAGCTTCTGTAAAACACTGGGTACTTTGTGAAGATATATTTTGTTGGAAAAGTAACATCTAGAGAGCCAGCTGCTACCATACTGAAAAAGTATGTATTATTAACAAAGGACTCAGAAAGCCTTCTGCTCACTGGAGTAAAGCAAATATACAATTTAATCTAAGCTCCGAATTTAATTAACTACAAGATAAAAAAATCAAGCTGTTGTTTTTTCACAAGCAATTATGCCTAAATATGATATCGTAGGTGCATATGAATTTTTCATATAATCATTTGTGCACACAAATAAGGCATTTATATAAGCAAACACTAATTGTCTGCACAAATCTTGTCAGCTTGGTGGGCTTTCACCCCGTGCAAGCAACACCCAATACAAAATTTAGACTTCACAGTTCTTCTGGAAACGTGCTCATGGAGTTCTCTGTACAGAACTCTCGTAGTTAAGAGATCAGAGGAGTGTTTCTAGCACAGACAACGCTGTTCACACCGTTGTGGACTCTGGTGTGACATATACGTGTACATGGCCAGTGTCACATCAGCTCAGAGCACTGCCACCAACAGGGACAGCACCAAAGGCCTTACCCTGCTCTCCTACTTTGGAGCCCTGTGTGGTACCTTGGGTTCTCACCTCCTGTCTGCCCCTGTGCTCCTCTGGCTTGCAGATCTGGACATTTGATGGGCTGGAAGCACTTTGAGGAGAATTAGTTAGGCTCCCCCTCCTCCCATTGTCACTCAGCTCGTGCAGATGAGCTTTACCTCATAACTTGACAAATCCCTATTGAGGTTAAATACGGGAGAGCACTTTGCTCTACACCTGAGCAGTGAGACCAACCCACTGATTTGACTTTGTTCTGTGTGCTGACCTGTGAGCAGAAGCCAAAATTCATTTCTGGCAAATTCGGGGGATATTTTTCTTGCTCAATAACATATTTTTCTTGTTCAAAAATGTATTTTATCCATCTAGTTTTCTACTCTTACAGTCCAGAAACAAGATCACACACAAACTGGAACTATTTATTTTTGTTAGAAATGGTCTAATTACTAGAATTTAAATAATTTCTTGACAAGTTACTAATGAAATACACAAAGAAGTAAAAAAAAAATATGCCCATTGATTTAAATCCACTACTTACTTAGAAGGTACTTAAGGGGAAAAATTTGTGACTCATGAGAGTGGTCTTTTCTTCTGGGAGTGGTCACTTTGAAGACAAAAAAATTGTGAATAAAGAAAGCTATTTCTGTGTGAGAAGATTAGTAGCACTGCTGATAATACAATCCAGCACTGAGATATACAAAATTTTTTATCAGGGCCATTAGAACTGAGGTGTTTAAACTGTATCCAGGCAGGTTTTTGTAGAGTTGCTGCTGTGTGTTGTTTCATGGCACACAACAGAAACACTGTTTTGGCTGTGCTGCACAGCTGGTACCTGCCTGGCACTGAGCTGGGGAGGATTTTCCAAGTCTTCCTGAGGCTCTGTCCAGGAGTTGCTTCCAGTGCTTATACATTTGGGGGAAGGAGGGTTTCATTCTTCCCATTTCTGTCACAAGCTCTGCGGTTAAAGAACATCCAGAGGATTTAGGCATCCAGTGGCCATCCCTACCTGTGCCTGAAAAAGCTACTTTTACTCCATTCAGGAAGAGGAGGACAGACCCCAAAGTCAATGTCCCACATCCTAGGTCAGGGCAGCAACAACTTTCTCTTTGCTATACAGGACTAAATTTATAAAACTGTTTTCTTCTGGTAAACTTATTATAGTTAATTCTTAACCTTTCTCTTTTTTTCACATTTTATTACACTTCCATACTGTGGATGGAAGTATACTTTATTCTTGGATTTTTATCATAATTAGTTAAAAACCATGGTTTACCCTTAAGGATAATTACAATTACCCCTATGAGTGGGTAATTTTTATTTGTGGAAAATTGACTTTGCCATGAATTTCAATGATTCAACACTGTAATCTGACCTTCTCTGTCTAGAGAATTTTAAAATTGTTGTGATTTAAAATAGCAAATTCATCTTATATTCTTCTGATTTGACTAGCTGAACAAATGGAAGACCCAAGATGGTCCCACCTGATGCAGCAATAGCTGCAATTCCAGCTGAAAGTTTGGGAAAAGGGCAATGCTATGAAAAATGTGTGCAGGTTGTTTGCATTATGCTTTTTGCCAGTATTAGCATAATGCCTGTTTTGAAATACTTGCAATCTTGGAGTTGTAGAAGAACCAAAAATGATGTGACTCTGGATAATCCAAAGGATAGGAAGGCTGGAGGAACTCATTAGGGTAACAAGAAAATAAGTAGAGGAGGGAAGTCGAGAGGACAAACCCTTGGAGGACAAAACTTTGGTTTTCTTTGTGTAGAGTGGGAATATTTGATGTTGTTGGGGCTTACAAATAATGAAAGTATTCCTTTGGGAAAGGGCAATTTACTGATCACACTGAGAAAGATGAATCTATGTAATAAATGACATCAGGAAGAGGATAGAACTCAGAGAAGAATGTGGAACAGAAACCTGAGAGATAGCTATATTTATCAAAGAAAAGAAGTGAAAATTACCAGCGCTGGAAGATGCAAATGATTACAGAGGCAATGAAATCCAAGAGGAAAGGAAGCTCAGGAAGCAGTGGTGTTAATGAAATCTGACAGATCAAGAAGAATACGAAAAATATTTCGCTGCAGGTGAAAGAAGGTTTTGGTCAAAGCAGTTTAGTTTAGTGTGAAAACGTCAAAATGGATCAAAGAAGGAGTTGGAAAAAGTGAAAATTGTGGAATTAAGGAAGCAAAGGCTGGACATGGCAGCCTGGAGAGGGGTTTTAAAGGAAAGCAGAGCTCAGAAAAGTCTTTTCAAAGACAGTCCAGGAAATACATGGCACAGAAGAAAATTACCCTAAACAAGGATTATTAGAAAAGACAGAAAGTGAGATGAGAAAGTGAATTGTTGAAAGAAAGGGATAAATGGATTTTAAAGCAGATGGTTATTTCCTACTTTTTTCCCGCCCTACAACAAAAAGTGTACAATATTAGTTAAGAACTTATTTGATTTTATTAGGACTTGCTTTTCACTTTAAAAAGTAAATGTCATTGTGAGGGTGGGGAAAAAAAGTAAAACCTTCAAGCAATTGTTCTTTCTAGAAGAAGAACAGGGGATAGGTTGGGTATTTCTTATAGTTGTAGCAGAAAGGGGACAATGCCATGTGGAGATCCAGGGGACCTGGGTGAAGCCTTTATCCAGCAGAATTTTATCCAGTAGAAGTAAATAAACGACTTGTAAACCTATTTAGAGTTTCTACCATAGTTTCAAGAATAACATAGGTAAAAACAAATTCAGTTTCCTCCTGAGAAAGTGAGACAGGCCTTGCAGGAAGAGGGAAACAGTAGGTGCCCTATGTTTTTATTTCAGTAAATCTTGCACTGCCATCTCTTAACATTGCTCCGAGTATGGGAGGGAAACATTGTCCACATCAAAGTATTATTTCCAAAACTCCTTTGGTCAGCAGAATGCTTTTTATACAGATACAATTATATTGCCTAGTATTTATATTTTAAACATCCCTGTCAATACAGCAATATTTAAAATACATGACATGAAGCAGGCTCTGAAGGAGCTCGTTTCTTTTTGTTGACTATAACTCATATAAAGTGATAATTTGTGTTTTTTGCTACCTAAAATAGGTAAGATGCATCCCTCTCTAGGTGGGAGCGACTGGCTGTCAATGTAGATGGACGCTTTGCAGCTTTTGAGGGAAAATGCCTTATTTCGGTGGGTCTCGATGACTTACAGCTCTTTTCCAAGCTCAGCGGTTGTATGCAATGATTTCGGGAGCAGTCGGTATGATCAGTGATGAGCTGGGTGCTGGAATACGCACAATTACCATTGGCTGGCACTGCCGGCTGAGCGGCCCTGCCGCCATCGGCCGCGTCCCCTCACGGCGGGGCCGAGGGGCGGGGCCTCAGAGGGCGGAGCCTGACGGGGCGGGGCCTGGGGCGGTTCCCTTCCCTCCCCCTTCCCTCCCCCTGCCAATGGGCGGGGCCGGGTATCCCCGCTGCCCGCCTCTGTCGTTCGGGGCGAGTCCATTGCATCCCGCGCGGGGGGAGCTCCGCACCCGGAGCTGGCTGCCGGTCCGGTTCGGGGAAAGAGGGAGGAGCAGGGATAGCGCCTGCGGATCAGAAGCGGGCGCGGCCCTGCAGCAGCCGTGGTGGCTGATCGGGCAGGGGGAGGCGCTTTGTGGGGGCGGCTCTCACCTCCCGCTTCCACTCCCCCTACGTCCCGGCGGGGAATGGTGTGTTCCGCAGCGCGCGCCTTGCTCGCGCGGTTCGGCGGCTCCGCGGGGGGAGGGGGACGGGAGAGACCCGGGCCCCGGCGGGTTTTCTACAGTGAGCGCGGGGAAATAGCGGGCAGCGGGGCAGCGCCCGCTGCTGCCGTCCGGGATCATGTTGGCGGACGACGAGGAGGAGCTGAAAGTCCCGGAGGAGATGTTCAAAGACGTCAAGTTCTTCGTGGTGGGAGATATCGACCCCAAGGTACCGGGTCATCCCATCAGATCATTCCCGCCTTCCCCTTCGTCTCCCCCCCCCCCCCCCCCGGCGGGGGGGGCACTGTGGAATCGTCCGGCTACCACGCGCGGGCTCGAGGCTCGCGCCGCCGCGCGGGGAAAGGGCGGGAGTGGTGGTGGGGGGAGCGCGCGCCTGAGGGACTGTGAAGGATGGCTGGGGGGGAGGGGAGGCGGCCGGTCCAGATCCCGGTCCTGATCCTGGCGCCGATCCCGGCCGTGCCCGCGGCAAGCGCCGCCGCCGCCGCCGCCGCCATGGGAGCCGCGGCCCCGCCGCGCAGGCCCCGCCGGAGCCGCCTGAGCGGAGGAGGAGCGGGCGGAGGGACTTCCTGTGCCGGGCCGGGCCGGGCCGGGCGGGCAGCGGGGCCAGCGGCCACCGCTCCTGCGACTGGAGCGCTCCGCAGGCCCGGCCCCTCCCTGTGCCCGGTTCCGTGCGGGTACACAGGAACAGGCCACGGGGAAGGTTCGTCACGGGGGGCCGGTCTGGCTCTTCCCTCCCACACAGACCTTCCCGCCTTGGCGCGGCCCCGAGCACGGCCGTTGTACCGCCCCGTGCTGGGGTAGTTTAGGCCAGCGGCCGCCCGAGCCTCTCGCCGTGCCCTGGGGCAGAGCCCTGGCCAGTGCAGGTGGCCTTGCAGTGGACAAGACCCGTGGTGGGCGAAGGTGGTTGAACCAAAGTTTCGCTGGCGTGTCCAATTAGACAGGTGTTTGAAGTGCCCCATACTGAGCTTTCGGACAGCAGCTTCCTGCAAGCAGATCACTGCATGCTTCACAGTGAAGTTAAAGTCGCTGCCTCTCTGCTATTTGCTGCAGTAAAGTCTTAGTTCAGCGCTGGGTTGCTGTAGCCTCCTGTGCTGGCACTCAGTGAGCCTCGTGTGCCTGCAGGTGACCTGGGGACGCTGGCACCGGCCTGTTCAGATGGTTTTCATGCCTAATAAATACAGTCTAGGAAGAATACATTTAAAGATCGGCATGAAAACTCTTCTTTAGACAGGTCTCTAGATATAAAATTTAGTTCTTTAGGCATTAGGTCTTTAGAAATAAAATTTTTGATAGTGGCTTAGCTCTCAAATTTTTGTACTTGGCAAAAAACCCTACAGCAGCAATGTTAGCATTATGTCTTACGAGGCTGAGTGCAAAAATCCTGTGGTGCTCTTGTATATCACTTGTCATAAAAGTGGTGTCCTGAAAGGCCTGTTCTTAGCTGTGTGTTGATGTGGGAGGGCAATGAGCAGATTTCCCATAAAACAAGTAGTCAAGCACTCTCTTAAACTCGTTTCCTTTCTCACGTTAAATTTTGTACTTCTTTGCAGTCAGAGTTATTGTCATAGGGCTTTGATTTGCTCCAGAATCGGTGCACTGAATTTTCCTGGCTTGGGAGGCAGAGCTGGGTGAGAGTGAGGAGCTGGGCTGGGCTGAGCTGAGCTCAGGGCCAGCTCCTGGGGGAACCCTCTGTACTGGCTTAAGCCCAGCTGGCAGCTAAGCACAACACAGCTGCTCCCTCACCCCCACCCCTCCTCAGTGTGATGGGGAGGAGATTCAAACATGAAACTTGTAGGCTGAGATATAAAACCAGTTTAATGGGAAACCAGATAAGGTACAATGGTAATAGTACATAATAATGTAAGGAAAAGGGAAATAAAGAAAGAAAACCCCAAGCAAGTGATGCACAATACAGTTGCTCACCATCCACTGACTGATGCCAGACTTCATTCCTGACCCCAGATCAGTCCTTCTTACGGGTATATATAAATATATAAAAATATATGTACTGGGCATGACATGCTTTGGTGTGGAATATCCCTCTGGAAGTTTGGGTCACCTGTCCAGGCTGTACTCTCTCCCAGCCTTTTCTTGTACATCCTCACTGGCAGAGCATGAGACAGAAAAAAATAGTCCTTGACTTAGGATGAACACAACTTAGCAAAAGCCAAAACATCAGTGTGTTATCAACATTATTCCCATTCTGAATCCAAAACATGGAACTGTAGCAGCAACTGAGAATAAATTAACTCTTACCCTTGCTGAGAGCGAGACACCCTCCTGTGGGGGTCCTCTGTGGTATGAGGAGCATTTTCCAGGTGTGTTTTGAGCCAAGACAGAATGCAGGAATTGTAAATCCAACTCAGAGTGAAATTTGTCCCATTACTGATATAAAAATTACAGATATATTTGGCACTTTTTACTACTTCACATGCATGTGGATGCCAGTTTGGTTTTGCAAAGAACTTCCTCCTTCGTCTTCTGGGGAGGAGCACACTTTGATCAGCTTAAATTTCTAAATGGTTTCACAGAAAACCAGTTACCTAATAAATATTAAAACAGGCCTGGCACAAGAGAGTACACTAATCAAAACAAATCCAAGAGTGAGGGGAAAAAAAGTAATTTATTCAGGTGAATAACTGCATACCCACTGCCTATTAAAGCATGTGCAGCATGGATTGGAAGGGAAACAAAAGTCTGGAATTGTGCCGAGGTGTTCTTTGGCAAATGAGGGAGAATTAGGCTGGCTCTCAACTTCACATCCATTCCATTCCATTGGGTGCATTTTGCTCCTCACACCTTACTGAGGGTGATGAGTAGATGTCAGCTACTCTTCTTTTCATAAATGCTCTTCCTGCTTTCCTCAAACAAAAACCCAAACCATCATGTTTTGGAGGCACCAGTTAAAATCATTATTTTCTTCAATAAGAGATAAAAAGTAATGCAATGCAGCACAAGGTCTTTGAACAGGAAATTTGGGTTGTAGTTATCTTGCTTATTTTTTTTTAATGCCCATTGTCTTACTTCTTCATTTTGAACTATTCCTCTTATTTCTTCCAACACAGATTTTAGTGGGAGAGACCAAGATAAAATTTTTATTTCCCCCTCCACAAAAAGACATTTCCTTTAAGGGGTATGAACCGATACTTAAGATGCAGGATTTTTACAATGCTCATATTGAGACTTTTCAGCATTCTGTTTTCTAGTTACAGATGTATAACTGAAATCAGTGTGAGATCTTTAATTGTGCCAATACAATTTTTTAGTCCAGGCCCTACTTAATCTGAAGAAGTTGTGTATTCTGAGAGGAGTTTTGAAGACATGAGCTAAATTAGGAAGAGTCTTTTTCATGACACAAAAAATAATCAGATGCATTATTCTGTATCATACTGTTTAAACTACTACGTGAAACCAGTGAAACTTTCTGTATAAGCAGACACTTCGCACAAGTTCTGTAACGCAACATTGTTTTGATATAAAAAAATCATACTTCTAGCACATTATTTATAGCCTCTTTCTGATGCTGTCAGATTTGGTTCTCAATTTTCATGACGTTCACTCCTTTTTTTAGCCTTCCCCTAAATGAGCAGTTGAATGGGATTGTAACTCAGGAGAGCTGTGTGAGACAAGGAGCTCATGTGCTAAGACTGTTCTTAAATACCTTCTGTTTTCAGAAGTGCTTGATTTGGATTTAGCTTCTGCCTTTGGGATGATAGCATCCTGTGTTTGTCTACAGTTAATGCAGGAAGGTGTATCATGATTTAGGGGATTGGTGTGCAAAATGGAAATATTCACTCCTGTTTCTGGCAGCGGTGACAAAAGCAGCAAGCTCATGATCAATTTTCTTGGATATTTGAGAGTAATTATTTTGGTAATATTCATCCATTGCAGAAAAACAAAAAAATTGACTTTTGTTTTCCTAAATGGAGTTTTAAAGTCAGGTACGTTAGTCAGGAAGTGCCAAATTGCCTCCTCAGTGATTTTTCTGTCCTTTTTTTTTCTGCTTAGTAGAAATGCTGTATAAAATAGCTGGATGTTGTGTTCTGAGAGTCTCTTTTTCAGTGCTTCTTGTCCTGGTGAGTGTACACAGTAGGGAGTAATTGCTTAAGGACCAATTAATTAATTAATATTTTGTTTGATTAATGTATTGCCTTGCTCTCTGCTGTTCGCTGTTGTGGGCAGAGCATCCTGTTTTGAAGGGACTGTCTCCAGCAGGTTTTGCAGGGATAGGCATCTGTCCCTCGCAGGTTTTGGAAGATGAACATCACACCAGTTTTGTTCTGAATAATTTTTCTGAATAATAAAAGGGAAATGAAATAATGATCTTAAATGGCATTTTTAGCTTTTGAACTCTTTCAGACCATAATGTTTTAAAGCATTTTTCTCTTCCTCCCCTCTACACTCCAGTACCTTGTCTGTTACCTTCTTGGATGAAATTAAAGTTGCAGGTTTTGGGGCACAAGGGCTGGATTCATCACACAGATCTCTACAGCAGAGCTGAGGGAACACTGAACTCTTGAAGCAGCATGTGCTGTTTGGGCTTTGTAAAACTGGGAGTGAGGTGTGCTTTGGTGGTTGGGAGATGTTTTGTATTCTCAGGACAGAGCAGTGGAGTGAGGCACTTCAGTTCCAGCTCCTGAAGGTACCGATTTAGTGAGCATGAGTCCTACTTGGTTTTTTGGGCTTTTTTTTTCTTCTGTATTTCGTGAAATCGCTCAGTCTTTAGAATTCAATCTCTTATATTAAAGTACATCCAAATATTTCCAGATCTGCTCTATGCAAAAACAAACACTTAGAACTTTGTTTCCCTGACTGAGGGAAAATTGTTTTAATACGTATTTTGAGGAATACATATTTTGGAAATACGTTGACATTTCCCCAATTCCTACCCCATCATCAATTATTTTGAAAAGTAGCTCTTTAGATGCAATGATGAAAATATAGAAGAGGTCTAAACCTTTGGCAGTTGGGTTTTAAAATGGGTTTGGCAACTTCAGGAAGACAGTCAAGAGAGAAGGTCCTATCCATCCATCCATCTAGTGTTAGTGTCTTCTTGCAGTAATGTTTTTCTCAAATAAATGTTGCTAAAAATTGTTGACTTCTCCCTGTTCTCTTTTGGGTTTAGGTTATCCAACTTCTGAAAGCTGGGAAAGCAAAGGAAGTTTCTTACAATGCACTGGCCTCACATATTATTTCAGAAGATGGGGACAATCCGGAAGTTGGAGAATCTCGAGAAGTTTTTGATCTCCCTGTGGTAAAGGTGAGCGACTCATCCATGGTATTGTCAAAGGACTGACATAGATGCTTCGTTTCACAACAAAATACTCATCTTTGCATGATGACCAAATAAAACATGACATCAAAAATTTCACATTCTTGTTACATGCACTTTTATCCTGACTTGCAGACTTCTGGTACAATTCTGTTCTCTCCCTCCTCTTGTTGCTCTGTATGTGTCAGTGGTGTGGATGTTCTTTAGTGTTCTGCTTTGATTTTTTTCAGATGATGTCCTGTTAGGTCTACTTAGAAATACTTCTGAAGGAAAAGTTCTTACAAGCTTCTGTCAGTGTAAAACCTCAATTTAGAATAAGTAGTAGATTGCTGAAGGTTTATTTTAAAGACAAACAATTGGCAAAGTTCAAAATGATTTTGTTTATTCTGCATATATGTACTATGGTAATTATGGACTACAGGAACTTGTTGTCAATGAGGTTGGTTTTTCCCTCCATATTTTAGTTTTTCATGGTTTTTTAGTCTTTTTTTTTTCTTCCTTGCACTGGAATTACCAGTATTTTGTTATTACTTTCCAATAGCAGGGTATTTTTCAGCAAAAAATTATGGGCTTCATCTTTGAATATGTGAACTTGTCACTCTGGAATTCCACTGCTGATACCTTTGGTACATGATTTTGGGTTATTTTTTCCATACAGGTACAGGTGGCAGTGGAGAGTTTTGAGAAGTTTTGTCATGAGAGTTCACCTGACAGTGTAGAGCTCTGAATTAACTATAAAAAATGAAAGGTACTTGGCTTGAGACCCTTATGGTTATAGAGGGTGTGCTGGTTCATCTTTAGTTCCTTTTTCTGAAGTGCTTTTTGGTGTAATTTTAACTTCATAAACAAGGAAACTGCTGCCATTTTTAGGAGAAAGAAGGATATCAACACCATAGAGAGCACTTCCTGCTTTCTAATGCCACTCAAATAATTTAATTTGTTTAACTGCCAACTCATTTGCCTGATAAGAGCAAATCTTTCACTAGTGTCATTTGGCTTGACCTGAAAACATCACAGCATGATCTGTAATCAAGAAGATCAGACTAAGTATTAAAGGGAGTGGAAATTGGAGGCAAAGGTAGTTTGTTGTAGGGAAAAAGGCAGATAAAATCTTAAGGGAGGAAAATAACCTTTTTTTTTCCCCCTGAGGATTGAGGAGTAAGAAGTTAAATGTTTTTAACTATTCTTAGTATTATACCTTATAAGGGAAGGAGAATAACAACTTCTGGGACACCATAAAGATAGTTGCCACAATATATTTTTTGTTTGCCTTTTGAGTTAAATAATTCGATACTGAATGTGGTGTCACTCTGTCCATTCTTCTTTATATGCTGCACTGGGACCAGTGTCCTACATCTCCTCCACTCACTGCCACCTTTCTGTGTCCCTTTGAGCCCTTGTGTCCCAGAATATTGTCAGGTAGCTCCGCAGCTACTGCTCAGCAGCCAGCATTGTTATGTCTTCAGAAAACTCCTTCTTGTGTAAGGCTGTGGTTCCTCACTCCTTGGTCATGGGTGTAGGGTGGGATTATCAGAATGATTTTTTCCTACGAGCAAGAACTGCAAGAAGAGAGAGGATGAATAAATACTGTAAATGGCATGAGAGAAGGGGGTTGCTGCACAACCTTTGAGCTGTCTTTATGTGAACTCTTGCAAATAAATGAAAAGTCTTTTTTGCAGACTAAGTGCAATGTCTGTGAAACACTTAGACTTCCAAAGCTGGGAAACGTATATTAAAACTAACGTAAACTTGGGAGGTAATTCATATTTTGTGCATGTAGATCAAGGATTTTAATGACGATTGGTTTTTGTTTTTTTCAGCCTTCCTGGGTGATCTTGTCTGTTCGCTGTGGAGCTCTTCTACCGTATCCTTTTAAGTTCAAAATTCTGTAGAAAACATGTTAAGATTGATAGCGTTGAAGGATTCAAGATTGTTTCTAATAGGTACTGCTTAAACTTCTGAAATTATCTCTTGTGTTTTGCCTGCCAAGGTTGCAGTGTGCTTGGAGCTTCTTTGTCTTCAGTTTTCCTGTCCCTCTGGTGTTTTGTACTTCTTAGGCAGTTAGAGGACAGCTGTTATCAAATGGAAAACAAGAGCTGGTAGGTACAAGGATGGAGTGTTAGGAATTCAGGCCTCAGTGTGCTTCAGAGATTCAGAATTCCTGTTTTATACCAAATAGTTTAATGTGTGTGCCTTTGCAACTTGCTGTGTTTCTGTCCTTTAGTCTAGGCTAGTGATGTTGGTGATCATCATCAGGATGAGTGTTTAGTTGCTTATGTTACATGTCTCTAAACTTTCTCCCAGTCCATGAGGCATGTTCACAAAAAAATAAGCTTGGAATTGGCCACATTTTCAGGCTTAAGTAGCCTCGCATTTCATTATTGATGTTCTTTCACATGAAGTTTCACTATTAAAAAATTTGTCTTCCATCTGCAATCAGAGTTTTTTAAAAGAGTATTCTAAGAGCTGACGTTATTGGATACCCAGAAGAGAAATAAACAGATGAAACAACAGAATGATGCAGTCCATAACTAAATTGTAGCTGTAAATGTGGGAATGTAGCTCTCAATGGCTGTTGCTCAGGAAGTCTTTATTGTGGGAACATTGGAATGGCCAAATGAAAAGACCAGGTCTCAGTAGTGTCTTGTTCTTCCGTTGCATGGAAGAAGAAAGTTTCGTACACCTGTCAGCAATAAATGTGTCCTTGGACCTTTGACTTTCTAGCACTTCATGTCCTTAGAACATGATGTGTTTAGGTTTTACTCTGAGCCTTATTGTGCTCACTAAAATGGGTTGTTAAGTCTTTACTTCATTTTATCCTGTTTTAGTCTCTTTATGACTTCTAGTGCAGTGACATCTGCCCTTTCATTAGGGATTTAGGTACTGCCATAATGAAAAAAATACAGTCAGTCATTAATAGGAATAGCTTCGTTTTTTCCAGCTGATTGCTTTTGGATCCAGTTCAGGCAGAAGTTGATTCTGCATTTTTGTTTTTAGTTTATGTTTTAATTTGGTGATGCTCAAAGTGGTCATTGAACTTCTGAAGAACCAAGTCCTAGAAACATCCTGTGTCAGTTAGACATATGGATCTAATAAGAGCCTTAAGGATTTTATGTTGCCTTGCCAGTTCTGGTGCTTATTTGATGGGCATTTGCCTGTCAGTTGCTAAAGGTAAAGTTTAATATAAAAAGATTTAATACAGTGTAAAAGCACAGTAATTTTGTCTTTTTCTTAGTGGAGTTGTTTTCACCAGAGGGAGCTTAAGATGGCTGAGTCTTCTCCCATGCCCTGCTCACTGACCAATGCAAAGTCTGATTAACTTGCAGTGGAAGGGAAGTAGCAGAAAAATGAAACTGGAAACAGATGTGGTGAAGAAGGAAAGAGTTTCGTGTGTGAAAATCTTGGCTATAATGCTGTAAAGAGGGCTGGCAATTTCTTTTGTAGCAAAAGCAAGAATGAGGAGGGTGTATTTTTCAATGGTCTTGTATAGATAAAAGAGAGTCATAGCACTTCGGAGCTTTTTTTGATGGCAGGAAGAAAAGTGAGTTTTGCTGTATTCCCTCTGTTTTGTTTTATTGTTATGCTGCTTGTAACTTTGTAAAAAGAGTTCCTTTCACTCTTGCTCTTTAGAGAGTGCAAGATCCAGGCAAACTGATGGACGTCTTAAACGTTAAATACTGTTTCTGCTTCATGTGCTGGGAGTAGGTACTCAGGCAGGGAGTAGACACATGTACTCTTTTAAAAGATCCAGTACTGAATTTATGCCTTGAATGAAACGGAGAACAATTCAGGATGTTCATCAGGATTGAACTTCTTGAGGTATTCTGAGTTATGGCAGTAATTTATTCTAAAGTGCTCTCAGCTTTGTCATCTTGCTGTGTGCTGTCTCTTCTGGGCCTCCAATATGAGTGTTGCTGGTGCATCTGTCACCATCAAGGGGAAAATAATTGTGTTTCATTTAAAATTTCTCAATGTCTGCAAGTACAATGCACACCTGTTTCTGTAGTCAATTGTTTCAGACAAATGTGCATGGATCTCAAACACAACATCACATGAAAGTGTGGAGAAGGGAGGGAAGTTGCAGAAGTCTGATGGTCTGTCTGTCTTTCCCAGGTCAGCTCTGGCTTAGAGTGTTACCAGAATTGATCATGATATTGCAAGTGTCCTGACTCAGTGTGTACATCCGTTTTTTTTTCTTGATGCATAAAATTTAATTGCAAACAATGTGCTTTCAAATATGAAAGTTTTTGAATGGTCAAATTCTTGGTATTATCTGAGAAGCACTGCATAGACTGTTTAATTTCCTTCTAGTGTCCCCAAGGAAACTCATGTAATTATTTTGCATCCTTGACACCTGCTTTCCAGTGTAAATGGCTTTTCTCCAGAATCATGTCAGATCTTTTTTGGAGTCACTGCTTGTCTCTCTCAGGTAAGAAGTGAACCTTATTTCAGTCTACTCCAATATCCATTGGATGTGGGATGTTTGCTTTTTTGAGGAGAGATACCAGTTTTTCTGTTGTACTATGACTTTTTTTTTCTCTTTGTTTTCTCTATCTCTGTGCAGGTTAAAAATGACTCTTGAATGATTTTTCTTGTTGTGTGTGTTTGTCACACTTTTCTCTAACTTTCTTGCTAATTTAGTATTTAAAAGTGATAGGTAATACATCAGCCAGCCTTGTAAATGGTGTGTTGTAGGTTACTAAGATTCTTCCAGCTGAAGACAGCTGGGTGCACAGAGCTAAAAGGCTTTTCTACCTTCCTTTTAGGTTTCATCTGAAGACCGAAGTACGCTGTGGGCTTTGATTACTTTTTATGGAGGGAATTGCCAGCTGAGCCTCAATAAGAAATGTACTCATTTGATTGTGCCTGAGCCAAAGGGGGTAAGAGTTTATTACATGTACAATTCTTCTTCTTGTAGCTCTCATTTGCTTTCAAATAGTCAAATTTTTTCCATCTGCCTGAAGTTAGAATTCTTAAGACTGTTCATTAACAACTAAATTCACCAAAATTAGGCATTGGAGCTATTCAGTTTGTACTTATTTTCTGCATGGCTTTAAGCCTGATTAATTCAAAAGATGTCCAATTTCACACTGGTATTTAAATTCCTGTTTGAATAAAGAATTTTATTCTTTGTCTTGTTTGTCTTAGCTAAATTTTGATATGTCACAGTCATTAGTGATTGTGATTTATAAATCACAGATACAGAATCAGTGAAGAAAAATGAAGGACAAAATTGAATTATTGAAGAATAAAACATGGACTGGCACTGGGAGGAGAGAAAGTGTGGCTGTGGAAAATGAGTGCTTGTCCTTCTTTAAAATGTAGGGACCTTTGTAGGGCTGAGATCTTTTCTGGTGAATGTGTGTGTGTTGGTTTTGTTTTTCTCATTTTATGAAGTGCTTGATATTTCTTCTGTGCAGTATTCAGAAAGATGTATTGAACACCATTCTAGTTGTCCCTTTTCATCACAATAAAATGTAATGCTTAGACAAAGCTTTGCTACCTAAAATTCTGTTTGTAAGAAGCAATGAAATACATTGAGTCGTGCTTTAATATCTCACTCAAAAGCTTGAATTACAAGCTTTTTACAGCAAAGATGTTGTATTTAGCTTGCCAGTCAAGAAACTTCAAGAAATATTAGCACTTCCTTTCCGAAGGGTACAAATATTTTAATGCACACAGTCATTGAATGGGAACAATTTTATGGAATTATTACTTTTTGCTTCCAATACTGCTGCTCTGAATACTACAAGGGAAACTGCAGCATTTTGTAACGAGAATGATTCTGTCACTAGGAAGACTTAAGTGATTGCTCTGACTAGACACAGGATGGTAAAATAAGATTGTTAATAATTCTCACCAGAATGAAAGAATAAAATCTTGTGTCAGCAAATAAACTTGATTTCATTTCCAGTCTCTTTATTGTGCATGAATGACAGTTTCATTGTAGGAAATAACTCCAGAAAATCACTAAATTAATTTCCTCTGAATGTGCTTGTTGTTAATTTATGTTGTTTGACATAAAAGAAAATATCAGCTCAATCATTTCTAAATATTAGATCCTGAAATAGGTTTCAAATTCTTGAATTTCTTTTCCTGTACTGTTTTGATATATGTCAGGGGTTACATTAAAGAGGATATTCAAATAAATAGGACACTTATTCTGTGTCTACTCTATATTTATTAGGAAAGGAAATGTGAAATTTTAAGATTTAAGCTGTATTCCTGCTGAAATGCTTTTTTAGTGATCAACTTTTAAATATTTGTCTATACTTTATTATGAGATTCAGACTTTTCCCCAAATGTTTTTTCATAGTGGAGCTGAGTTTTTTCACTTTTTTTTTTTTAATAGTTGAATAAAACATAGACTATATTTAGACTTGCCATAGTGTCCTCCTAACATCATGAACATTTTAATATTGACCATGATGTTCGTCACTGCTGGGTTGGAATATTTTGATGATTGGGTTAGAGAAGAATTTTGTAAGTGAAGACATTCATCCTCTGCAGTTGTGCCTTCTGAGTCCTTTATAGTAAATGTGGAGAATTTGGTTTTTTTTTTTTTTTGTTTTAATCTCTTGGAATTTGTGGTTCTACACAGTATTAAGTCCTGTGGGATCTGGGCGAGATCACTCTCTGGTATTTGACAACCTCCTTGTAATCTCCCTCTCCATGCTCTAGCCCTCATCTCAAAGAACTTATTTGTGATTGTTTTGTCTTTAAATAATTTTCTTTTCCCCCCAGGAAAAATATGAATGTGCTTATAAACGGGACAGCATTAAAATTGTGACCCCAGACTGGGTACTGGACTCTATAGCTGATAAAAGTAAAAAAGAAGAGACTCCTTATCATCCTCGTTTAATTATATACGAGGAGGAAGAAGAAGAGGAGGAGGAAGAAGAGGAAGAAGCAGAAAATGAAGAACAAGATTCACAAAATGAGGCTAGTACTGATGAAAAATTATCAAGCCCAGCATCTTCTCGAGAAGGATCACCTTTGGGTGATCAAGCTTTTTCACCAAAATCTACTACTGCTGATAAGGCAAAAGGGGAACTGATGTTCGATGATTCTTCCGATTCCTCTCCAGAAAAGCAAGAAAGGAATTTGAATTGGACACCAGCTGAAGTCCCACAGGCATCTGCAGCAAAGCGTAGGTTGCCTCAAGGGAAGGACTCCGGGTTGATTAATTTGTGTGCCAATGTCCCACCAGTGCCAGGTAACATTTTGCCTCCTGATATGAGAGGCAACCTCATGGCTTCAGTGCAAGGTGCCCAAAGTTCTGACCGCCAGGAAATGATGGCCACGTGGAACCCAGCCGTGCGGACGTTAAGGAATATTACTAATAGTGCTGATATTCAGCAGATTAATAGACCATCAAATGTAGCACATGTAAGTGTTGGATTTTTAATTTATAAGCTGTTGGACTTTTTCTTAGGAGCTGTAGTGTCCAAGAACTTCAGTTTCCTTTTGCTGTTCTTAAAATACCCAGAGTTAATACTTCCTCTTATTACTTAAAATTGTGGCCAAATTCTTATTTCCCCTTAATAAGTAACTTAATTTCTAGCAGGTTCACAGAATGCATTTGGAAAAAAAACATTTGGATGAGTAAAGCTATGTATAACTGCAGTATGGTTTAGATTTTCATTAAGGACTTCTTGGTAAGAAAGGGAAAAAATACCATTTTAGAATTATTTTGCTAGTTCAGGAAACCTGGTTTCCTTTCCTTCTAGCTTCTCAGTCAGTGCAAGGAATTATTTATGCTATAAACACATTAGACTGTGAAGTTAATTGTTCCCACAGTAGGTTCAGTTCTATACTGCATTGTTCTGCTGGGCATTGTTAGGTTGTTATATAGTATACATATTATGATGGAGAAGTTCTAACTTTCACTTTCTTACGCTACTTGTGTAGCTGAAATAATTGCAGCTCTTGTGTTGAATGTATTTCTACAAGAAAATAAAAAGCAAGTGAGCATGCTGCACTGCAGCATTGAAATTCTTAGATGTTTGTGGGAAGGGAGCATAAGTAAAGTAGATGCTGGTCAACGTTAAACATATCTTCTACTTAAATAATTGCATTGCTGCCTTTCTGCCTTTTGGATGTTCATCAAATGGTTAAACTTTGAAAGGTGCCTGAGTAGTATGGAGGCTTCCAGCAAGTCTGTGGAGTCACTCAGAAGTGCTAATCCTTTGCTGTTCATATAACATCTGAATATGAAATAGAAATACAGGCTTTATTTTAATTCTGAGTCTTAGATTCCTCTTCTCAGTGCCTTGAATTGTTTAAGACTCTGGGCAAGGCCTGAGCAGAACTGCCAGCCATTTGCTCAGTTGGCCAGCATGGGTAAGTTGGCCACCACATTCTCTCCAGCCCAGTCACTTTCAAATACACATCAGTGGTGTCCCTGTGGAAGTATTTCTCTGTCAGCAATATTTGCAGAGCTATGGGCACTGGTGGTTGTGTGCTTTGGCTTGTCTTTGTTCACCCAAGATCTGCTGGAGGAGGGGATGGACAGTGGTGTGCAAGGGCTCTACCAAGCACCCTCTCAGGCTGCTGAGCCAGCTCCAGCATGTGCAGAAAAGCTTTGCATCTGAAATTTGTAAATCTGCTTCCAAGAGGGAGGAGTACCAGTTCTACCTTTTCCCTCTGTTACTTCTCTTTTACTTTGTGCCCTGACTGATGAGTGCAAGTCTTAGTGAACATTCTTGGAAAGTTAGTGTTTAGTTTGAACCTCGGATTTCTGCCAAGTAGCAAAATCCGTTTTCATCAGATGTATGCAGATATATAGTTACTTTCTAAATATAGCCCTAGAATGTTTTTGAAAGTTTAATCCCTTTATTTTGAAATACATGTCTTGAGGCTTCCATAATTTTGGCTCTGGGTTCTTGTTGTGGAGAGTAGCTCCTCACACCGAGCCATGGAAATATTTTTTGTGTGTGTTAATTTTAGTTATTGAATGTTTCTACTGCGATGCTGCCGAGACATGAGTGATGGGTGATGCATTGATAATCATGGCTGCACGTGTGTGCAATACCAACCACATCAGAATTATTTAGATGACACCTGAGATGTTTTGATATGTGCAAACACTTGGGCCACCTCTGATGGAGAGTTGATGGGTGTCTGGTTGAGAGGATGCAGTAATTGGCTTTGTGCTCCAGTGATGGGCTTTGATTCCTCTCTCGCACACGCACGTCGCTGAAGGTGACACTGTGTGTGTTGAAGTAGTGAGGGTGAAGGAAACAAGCTCTGCAGGATTCATCAAAGCTGATTTCATGTTTAAAAGACTTTATGAATGGCAAGCCTAGAATTTCCTATTACTCCTTCTCATTTCTAATAGATAGTTTATATTAAAATATTTTAATAAATATGTAGAACTCATCCTAATCTATTAAAACTTTGCCTAGTTTTCCCCTTTCTGATGTTTAAAAATTCGCTTCCTAACCTGTGTCTCTTAGTGTGAAATTATTTTTCTCTTAACAGTGAGTTACACATTTTAAAATAAAATTAAATTTGAGATTACTTCAGTGCTCTATAAACCTAAGATCGTGTATTTTTAGGTAGGGAGGTTAGATTGTTTTCGGGATTTTTCCCAAGAAACCCTTAGTGCTCAGCAGATCAATGTTTTTCTTTGGTTTTTGGTATTGAGGTGAAAAAACAAGCTATATATTCCTGAGTTGGTTCAAAAGAGACCCAGATTGCCATGTTTCAAGCAGCACCAAATAATGAAGGCATCATTAGCAATTTTAAGTGAAAATAGTGCTGTGGAACTAAGCTTAATTTAATGGGCCAATGGGATTTTAAAATTAATATTGCAGTTGATCAGTGTAATTATTAATATAACTATTAATATAGTGTTAATAGTCATAATGCTGTTGGAAAAATTACTAATATTACAGGAATGGGCTTTAATCTTAAATTTAACTAAAATGTGCATTGCTGTTTATTAGGAGCCACATGCAGCTCCACACTCCTCTTTGTGTAAGTCCTGTCTTAATTTTGCTATTAGGCAGTTAAAGATTTTTGTTTAGCTGACAAGGTATTTAGGTATAGGGTTCTTTTCTTTTAGAAATTGTATTTGCCCAGTAGTTCTTTAAATATTTTAAAAACCGAATGACAACCAAAAGGTCACAAAAATAATCTTTGTTTTCTAGATATTACAATCACTTTCAGCACCTACAAAAAGTTTAGAACAACAAGTAAATCATAGCCAACAGGGACATCCAAATGTGGTGCTGTTTAGTCAAGTGAAACTAACACCAGAGACACATTTATTGCAGCAGTCACATCAAGCACAGCAGCAACAGCACCATCCTCTCTTGCACCTTCAACCTCAGCAACTTATGCAGCTCCAGCAGCAGCAGCAGCAACCCCAGATCTCCCAGCAGTCTTTCCAACAGCAGCAGCCTCACCAGTTTCCCCAGCAGCAGCAGCAGCAAGTCCATCAGCAGCACCAGTTCTCCCAGCAGCAGCTCCAGTTCCCGCAGCAGCCGCTCCACGCGCAGCAACAGCTGCACCGCCCTCCGCAGCCGCTCCAGTTCCAGCAGCAGCATGTGCTGCAACAGCAGCTGCAACAGCTGCAGCAGCAACAGCAGCAGCTGCAACAGCTGCAGCAGCAGAACCTGCAACAGCAACAGCTGCAACAGCAACAGCTGCAACATCAGCAGCAGCAACTGCAGCAGCAGCACTTACAGCGACTGCATCAGCAGCATCAGCAGCAGCAAATGCAGAATCAGGCAGTGCAGCACATAGCTCAGACACCTCAAGCACTACAGCTTCCAGTTGCAGCCCAGCAGCCACAACACCACCAGCAGCAACAGCAGCAACTGCAGCAGCAGCCGCTCTTTGGGCATGATCCAGCAGTGGAGAGTTAGTAATTATTGCTTTCTGATTCTGAAAAAAAGTTGCTAATGGCATGAAATGGGGTAGAATATGAAAAAGTAGTGCTGTGTTTGCGGGATGGGATTGTAAGAAACCCCACTCATGGCTCAGAACTGGTTTTACTGATTTTTAGGAAAATACTTAAATAATAGCTAATGATGATCCAGCAATCTAAAAAGCATGAGCGTGCTGAGAACTTTTTAAATATACACTTGGTATCAGAAGCACGCAACCTATACTTTCAGAACAGTGTTGGTAAAGGCATAGCACAATTGTTATTTTTTTTTTCCTTTGGAAGATGGGGAGGGGAATGATGTCAAACCGTATGAGATCTGGAAGGACAGCTACAACTTTGGAAATACCAGTACATTATTGAAGATTTAGTATTGGAAAGTTGTCACACCTTGCTTTGAATTCTAGTAGAACTTGAAAGGTTTTTGATTGTTTTGGCTGTTCATAGCTGATCTTTGTAAAAAAGGAAGTTGTCTTACGTTTTCCTTCCTTTTGCCCCTTTAGCCCCTCTTCATCCAGGATAAAAAGCCAGCCTTTACAAAATCAGACTCTGGGCTGAGCTGTGCCTTAAAGGCTTTCAGCTCTGAAATTTTGGATCCTACTTTTTCAAAGGAAATACACTTAGGAAGTTTACAACCTGGGAATAGGAAGAGATCAGGGTAGCAAATGTGTTCTGAAATGAACTCTTCAGACTTTTAAGTATTTAATTGTTTGTTCTTTATGTGCCAAACTATTTCAGTTCCAGAAGAGTATTTCCTACTGGGCTGTGTCTTTGCAATTGCTGATTACCCAGAGCAGATGTCTGACAAGCAGCTGTTAGCAACCTGGAAACGGGTAAGATTCTGCAATATTTCTAAAAAACTATAACATAATGTCATAGTCCCTAAATTCTGAAAGAAACATTGGAAGTACTTCAGCACTGTTCACTTTTCTTTAGGCATCCTTTTGTGTAATTCTTCTGTTACAACCTAAAATAGAAAATTATTCAACTGCTGCTGACCAGAAAAAGTAATAGAAATACTTCAGGTGTGCAGCCTGGTTGAATTAAGTCTTCAGTCAGAACATGAGCTAAATAAGTTGCAGCCTTAACTATTTCCCAGATATTTATGCTTTTAATCAGGCAGCTGTAATACAGCAAATATAATGTAGCATCGCTGTCTATCTTTAACTTGATTGTATAAAAGCATTCTTTTTTGCATATAATTTTGGCATTTAATAGCCTGTGAGGTATCCACCTGAGTAAATAAGATGGAAGAATAGAGTGTTTCTATTTTTTTGCCAACTTCTATTTTTCAGAAAAATCTGTATCCTTTCCTAAATAAGAGGACTTTGATGTTCTTCAGAAACTTCTGATGGATTTTATAGTTGAATTTTCCCTACAATTTTGCATAATCAAGTAAGCTGTTGACATTTTTAACAGCACTTGTGTTTATTGCTGAGATAGAATTGAATAGTTCATGAAAAATTGTTTAATAGTTATACTGCAAAAAATAAAAAACATGAGAAGGGTTATTTTTATTTATATATTTTTATTTTGGGTTTTTTTCCATTTCTTCTAAAAGATAGACTTTTTGTTCAGTGGAAAGCTGCATATTTAATTTTGTTTTTTGTTTTCAAAATTATTCTAAAGCTAGATAACAAACCTGGTTTTGGGGGGTAACTCTTCAGAGAAGTGACAGTGTCCTAAAGGGTGGACTTTCATTTCAGACTTTTTGTTTCTTCGTGTGATGTAAAAATTGTTATATCCTAGAAGTTGTGGGTTTGCTCTCTTACCAGATCATCCAAGCACATGGTGGGACAGTGGACCCTACCCTCACAAGCAGATGCACTCACCTTCTCTGTGAAAGCCAAGTCAGTAACATGTATGCTCAGGTAAGCCAGCTGGGAGCCTGCTCTGGTGCATGCTTTCATTTTTGCACTGGAAAGGCAGGGCTTTGCACTTCATGCTTAGATAGCAAATAGAAAGTTTCTCATTACGTGATTTTTTTATGGTTTGGGGTGTTTTGGGGTACAAACTTTCATAGTGCATGTAGTAGACTTGTTCCAGAGAGCACCAAGGAAGGTGCTGTGAGAAAGAGGAGTCTAAAAAATAGAGAAAAACAGTTAAAATAAAATGTTTGATATATAGAAAAATTGTAAAATAAAACAAGAGTGTATTTTGGATTTTAAATGCTGTTTGTGCCTGTCTTTCTAGGCTTTAAGAGAAAGGAAGAGATGTATTACAGCACACTGGCTGAATGCAATCTTGAAGAAGAAGAAAATGGTCCCACCTCATCGAGCCCTTCATTTCCCAGTGGCATTTCCACCAGGAGGAAAGCCATGCTCTCAACATGTAAGAAGGAAAAGCTTACTTCAAAAGAATGCTTGCTTCATTGCTTTTACTTCATTCCATGAGCAGTATTAAAACAGAGCTAGAAAGTGCTTACTCAGAGCAAAATACACATTTCTTTTTCCTTGGAAGAAAAGCTTCTGTTAATCTTAAGGTGCTGTGTTGATGTGATGGTGCTGCTGAGTGTCTCCCAGTGCTTTGCAAGTCTTCTGAGTTCAGAGTGCTGAGGAGTAGCACCTGCCTTCCTGAGTTACTCTCTGACACTGAGGGACAAGGACTGCCTGATTTACAGCAAGGTAGCAGCAATGCAGGCTGCACAGTTTAGAGCAGCAGCACATCTAACAGCATGTGCTTCCTTACCATAGCCCAGGATTTTGAGAGGATTTTTGAGGGCTTTTCTTAGTGCTTAGCAAATACTTAAAAATGAAGCCTGTGCTGCTAATCAGAGGGTAGGAGGTCACGGTTTCATTGCCTGTGCAATGAGGAGCTGTGGAAGTGGAATTTTGTGGATTTGAAAAACTTCATTCAGAGGCATCTTGGAATGTATTATGCTGTATAAACCAAGATGCCAAAGTAAGTCTTGGCACTGGAATTCATTGTGCTGGATACAGACATATGGGATGATGGCCTTGCTAATAGCCTGTCCTGACCAACAGAATAAGAAGTACAGATTTGGGAAAATTACAGTATAACAATATGCATGTGTACTCAGTGGTTAGTAATAAATGCAATATACAAACAGTTTTAAACAAAAGTACTGTTGCTTTTCCCTAAAGAAAAGGTGAGAATGGCAAAACCAAAAATCCTGTCAGGATTGAAGGCAGTAATGGAAGATGTGGAATTACAGTTCATCACTTATGATCAGCTGGCACAGTTTATTTGGCTTCATAACAGAGTAGAGCACAGTTTTCAGATTTTTAGAGTAGGACAAGTTAGTGGAAGCATTTTTTTGTGTATGCCTCCGTGTAAATAGTAGCAGAAGGAAGATGGCAGACCTGTGAAAAGCAAATTAGCTCTGAGCTCTTTCATAATAATGCTGTGGTCTCTGTAAATAAGAAAAAAAGTGACCAGAAGAATGAAAATTATTCTTCCTGAGTCAGAAGTACTGCTAGAAACCTGAATTTTTTATGTATAAACAAATCACTTTTAAATTGTACTATTTGTATCCTGCAAGCCACGCTTTAATTAAGTGCTTACCCACCATGCTGTACATTTCATTGTATTGTAAAAAGTCAGTCATGGACAAACACTTTTCATGGGAGTGTTTTGTTCGTGCCATCAATGTTCAGTTGTTTATAACTGTGTCTTTCTGTCTGCAGATAATCTCTGTGACAGGATTTGTTGATAGTGACAGAGATGACCTCAAGCTCATGGCCTACCTAGCAGGTGCCAAATACACGGGCTACCTGTGTCGTAGCAATACCGTTCTCATCTGCAAAGAGTAAGTGCTGCACTCCACAGTCCTTGCTTTCTCAGCAGCCTGCTGCCAGGTAGTGCCTCCCTAAATGCGAGGTGCAAAATATGGCTCTTTGTAAGAGTGTTAACTGTCATATCAGTTCTGCAGTTTGATAACAGTAACTTAGTGATGGTGTTTCTTAAACTAAATTAAAGCACATATTAAATAATACATTTGGCCTTCTGAACACTGGCAGAACAAAAATAATTTCTAACTCTCCTATTTTATAATGTTCTTAAGTGATGCTGCTTCTTAGATCATCCATAAAGAAAACACCTGTTTTTTTGATTGTTATTCAAGAAGATTGGAAGAGGGAAAGTTTAAATCCAGGTTTAAAGATTCCATTTACAACAGAAACTCTCCCTTGACTGTCTTGTTCTGATGTGTAAAACAAAATTATTTTTTTGAGTATCTCCTCTGTCACAGTTAAAACAAACAATACACCAACGAAGAAATACTAATATTCCAGGTTTATTATTAGAAATCACTATTTTTACCAATTTCTTAGCAATACAAATAATTTTTCTTTCTCCTGTGCCCACCAAGGGCCAGCGGGTTGAAGTACGAGAAGGCCAAGGAGTGGCGGATCCCGTGCGTGAACGCGCAGTGGCTCTGTGACATCCTGCTGGGCAACTTCGAGGCGCTGCGGCAGATCCAGCACAGCCGCTACACCGTGTTCAACCTCCAGGACCCGCTCTCTCCCAGCCAGCACCTCGTGCTCAACCTGCTGGGTAAGGCCACAAACCTTTCACGCGCCTGTTGCTTCAGCAGAATGGTGTAAGGAACTTGGCAGTGGTGTCATTTCTGTTATGTTCTCTGTTCCCTAGATGCTTGGAGAGTCCCATTAAAGGTGTCACCAGAACTTCTAATGGTATGTTGAATTATTGTATATATGCAGCTATTTTGATGAGACCGCTCCTTGCCTGTGCTGAAGCTTCTGGTTGTACTTTTTGCTAATGTTCTGTTTTATTTTGAGAAATCTGAGAAATAATCTTTTGCAGAATTAAGAAATTTTAGTGGTATATACAGAATTAAGTTGCTATCTTAGGCTAAATGTTTCACTCTTTTCTACATCAGATCATTAGAAAGGGCTTAGTATTTTTAAATCGGTACCTGACACTCTGTAAATAAGACCACATAAAGGTTTTTAAGGCAGAAGAACAAAAATCAGGAAGAATTTTGTTAGAATATTGACTGAATTTTAAGTACTGAATTTTAACTTAGATTAACATAATGTAAGTTAAGGGTGGAGCTACTTCATATAATCTCTGATATATACTAAGAGCTAAAACTATGGGCATATATACCATGTATTTTATAATTTAAAAATACACCATGCATTAAAAAGTGTAGTTGAAACCCCTGAAATACCAGCAGCGTTGAACAATGAAAAATTGTACCTTGAAAAACATACAAGAGAAATAAATTTTCGTCATGAAGGGTATTCTGCAAAATGTAAGTTTTCTGCATATTCAGAATAAGCTGCAGTTTCCAAGTCAGCTCTTACACCTATCTCATGTATTTTCTATTGTAAATTTTCTTCCCATTTCAGACTTGATAATTTTTCACATGTCATGATGGAGGTAAATTTGTACTGCAGGTGACTTTCAGATATCATTTTATATTGCACAAAAACGTTTTGATGCACCACTTGTTGCTTGGATCGCTTGTATCTCAGTCATTTTTTGAGTCTTCAGAAAAGAGGTGCTTAGTAACTCTCAAAACACAATTTTTAATGTTTTAAATAGGGATTCAGAGTGCTGTTGCTTGAATACCTTTCAGCTCTAGAAATAGGCACTGCTGTTGTCCTGACATGTTTGAAACATTCTTATTATAGACCCTTGTGGATTTGTTCTATGGACCTGTTGAAAACTTGCATTTTAAAAACTTGTGGTCATCATATTTTCCTGAAGAAGGAAAATATTCTGCTGTTACAATACAAAAAAGTCCTTGGGACAATTCAGTATGTAGTATAAGTATTTAAAATAGCTTTTAACTAAGTCAGTTGAGGTTTTGTTACCTCCACCTTTTGCATCCACACAGCAGTTGAGCTCATCTTAAAACTAGATACGTTTTTTGTGTGGGTCAATCACTCCACGTTTTTTGCCCTTGTTTTGTTTTGTGCAGCAAATGGAGACCTCAGGGGTTGGATAGGTAATTTAGTATTTCCACTTCTCTATTTATATGGGGACCCTTCTTGCCTGTGTGAAGTGGGAATTTTGTGACTTAGATTGAAAGGGGCTCCTGGAGACAGTCTAGTCCAGCTGCCCTCTGGGTGCCCACACAGGAATATGGTTTGGTAATAGAAAATGCTGGGCATGTGGAAGTGTCAGGGAAGACAGGCTACTTCACTGCCTTCACAGTGGGCATTTCTATTTGTCTTGGGGTTTGAGTCTTCTTCTGAGGATAGCTGTCTTGTCAGATGCTATTGATGCCATCTACCTCTTTCATTTTCGTGGTTGAAATGTCTATCAAAATGTGAGTGTATGTGCTTTTCTTTCCAGCTGCTCGTACTGTGGGCTGTCTAGCATAAAAATGCCTGGTCTGGGAGCTGGGAATAAACCCCTGTGGCTTGTTCCTCCCGAAGGAACATTCCCACAGCAAGGCTGGCACAATCCTGCCTGTCTTTCTGCTCATGTGCCTCTAGCAGTCTTCATTAAATTTCTGGTATCAATTTGAAGGTTAAAAAGAAATAGATGTCACACACTCCTGAACCTGAGAGCTGTGGTTTCAAGTTACTCAGACTAAGGAGAGCCTAAAAGCTACATTTAATCACCTCTGGGCACATGATCTGGTACTGGGGAGGTGGCACTTTCTATCCAGCTTCTTTTTATGTTGTTAGGGAACTTGAGTTTCTAACAGTATTTCCTGACATATTACCATTCCCTGAAATTTAGCACTAGGAAGAATACTATAGCCTTTTTGTACTCAACAAATGCTTTTCAGTCTCTTTCTCATTTAATTAATTGGCTTTTCCATTGGTAATTAGCAGTATTATTTAAAGGGGAAAAGTCCCACATTCTTTTCTTTGGTATGGATGTTCAGGGTTACATAACTTTGTGGAGTAGCTTTTGCTGATGCTCAGCTTTGCTCTTGGGTTCATTGTGTAAGCAGTAGGTGCCCATGTATTCAGCAGCATGCAATTTTTGTTTGTGATTAATTCAGGATAGAAGATGGTTTCCCTGCTTAATGCAGATCTAAACTTGTAACTGGTCTGATTTCAGGGTGTGAGGTTGCCTTTGAAACCAAAGCAAAATGAATCCAGTCTTCAGCCGTCTTCCAAAAGAGCGAGGTAAGAGCAAGGAGCAGTCAACGCCTGTGGTCCTTACCTGACTTCTGCTCTTCAGAAGTGCCAGCTGCCCATCAGCCTGCACCATCCTGTGTCCTGCTCAGTGAAATAACTGTCAGTGGGTTTTGGATGTTGCCAATTACTCAGCTGGCAGGAATAAAACAATAACTAAGAGAGTGAAATAGTAAGAGAGTTGGGAGAATGTAGAAAGAGGAGAATGTGTCGTGTTCTTTACGTGGTGATTTTATTTTTTTTCTTCAGAAAAAGTTGTGCCTAATTCTCATTTATCTGAGTCACTCCATTGTGAAACTTGCTGAAGTGTGCATGTCTAATTTCAGAATTGCAATTCTACAGCCTTAGGCCCAAAATCACACTGTGCTGTTTTTCCCGTATTGTTGTAGGATTGAAGACCTGCCGCCGCCTACTAAAAAACTCACCCCTGAGCTGACACCAATGGTGCTCTTCACAGGATTTGAACCTATGCAAGTGCAACAGTACATCAAGGTAATTTTCAGGCTTACCTCTTGTGAACTACATTGAAACATGGACAACTTTTTAATGGATGTTAAACTTCTGCTAAGACTTGATTAGCATATATCTGGTGGATAAAATCAGTACTTACTGGCCCTGAGGTTAGAGTAGGTTTATGTGAAATGAGTTTAATGTGGTAGCTGTTCTCCTTTAGTTAACCACTTTACACTACTGTGCTACTTCATTTTTCTTTCTGTAGGACTGCTTTAAAAAACAAGAAAGCTCTTTCCACATTGTTTTTAAATCAGCAAATTTCATGACCAAATTTAATTGAGAAAAATAGTAAGGGTTGTACTGGGTAGTGCCAAATGCTTCAAAGACAGCTGATGACAAAGCTTATGGTAGGTGTGAGGTCAGTTCCCATGGAGGTTTTCTTCTGTTCCCTAATAAAGCTGTACTAAAACTTAACTGTAAATAATTTATAACATTCGGAGAAGTTAATGAGGCCTAGTTTGAGTCTACTGCTTTTTTCAGAAATATGCACTTTGGTGTCCTTAAAAATATAAAGTATTTTCTTTATTAAACCTATACATGTTTTTGAAGTGGTTCAGCATTGGAGATTTTCTCTCCCTTGCAATGTATGCATTTGAAGCTTCGTATTAAATATTTTGGGACATAAAATGTTTTTCAGGGTATCCTATAAAGTTCCAATATGAACTTCTCATTTTCTGTCATGTTGATACCAGGTTAATTATATAGAGAATCTGTTTTGGTAACAGCTATGGCTCACCAATTTAAAAAATCTACTTCATCCTCAAAGCTTGTGAAGTTGAATGTAAACCTGGCATCACTGATGCTATCAAAACTCTGCAGAGTTTGGATACCTAACTGGGGCTGGATACTCATTTTCTTGAGATGCAGGGGTAATCTTTGTGCCTGTATGCAATGGTCCCTTCCACATCAGAGTGGAAATTTTGCAAGGTCTGCGCTCACAAGTAGAAGTGCTTGAGATGAACATAGAAAAGCAGCCTTTACCTTTCAGAGGGGTATAGTGTACTGTTCACTGGTGCTTATTACCAGGAAGGAGGTAAATTGTGGAGAGGTTCAGTGTCATTGAGAAATACTTTTGTGAGTCATATTTATGCAAACTATCAGAGCATGATAAAGAAGAGCTAAAAGCACTGTCCCTGTCCCATGTACTCATCATTATCAGAGCAGTAGAGTGCACAGGCCTGCCAGAGACCTCTTAGGCCTTCTAACCCTCAGGCTTTCTTGCTTTGGGACTCCCAAGCATTCATGCAGTAAAAACCCTAGTCTGTTAAATATTTATGCTTCTAGATATTGGTGCAGATTTTATTTATTTGTGCAGAATGTTTGTTGTAATCAGGAATCCAGGGTGCATAGTTACTAAAGATTTGTTTTCATCCTTGAAATTTTTATGAGGGGAGCACTCTTTGTATCGAACATCTGGCCTCACTAGCTCATTCATTGTGTTACTCATTCCTTCAGATAATGACTGGCTTAATTGATAAGATTGCAACTCTAAGGAGCTAGTTTGAGTTTGGTGGCTTAAGCCAAGGAAAAGGGAATAGTTGCTCAGTATCATCAAAAATGCATGTGGAATATGTGTTTTTCATGAGGTGCTTTTCTCTTTAAAGAAAAGCCTAGCAAAATTAAGTTGGCTGTAGCTACAGTGTGAACTGCACCTTCCCTAGAAAAGAGAAAAATTATTAGGTATTCTTATTATTGCTTACTTAAAATTTAATACCCTGTTTCACTGAAAAATATTTTGTATTTTACAGTTAGTTCCTTGCTTAAAAAAAGCACAATCCAAAATCAAAAAATCTACCGAAGTGGGAAAGTTTTCAATCTTGCCAGGTGATATTCATGTCTGGAAATACCTGGATTTTCAGTGGCTGTAAATTCTGTCAAAATTAATCAGCTTGAGCAAAGGAATCATTATAACACAGAAATCTACTATTTCATTAGGAGCTTAGTTTCATTTGCTGTGATGGAACAATATTTAGTTTCTTCTTTTCCTCCATTTTTTTACAAGTATTCCACTCTGATTTGTGTTTTGTACAACTTTCAGAAACTGTATATCCTTGGAGGTGAAGTAGCAGACTCTGCCCAGAAGTGTACCCATCTAATCGCCAGTAAAGTGACCCGAACTGTCAAGTTCCTGACAGCAATTTCTGTAGTCAAGCACATAGTAACTCCAGAGTGGTTAGAAGAGTGTTTCAAATGCCAGAAATTTGTTGGTAAGTTAAATTATTATCAATTCCTATGGTAAAATAAATATTGACAAGCATATTTAAATACACTTTGTTGTTTTGTCTTCTGACTTCAGTGTTTCCTACCAGTTTTCTAAAGAGTTCAGCTTTGGAAAGCAGAAATTCTAGTTCTCTAGCAAGTCCGATTGTCATTGTTCACACCTCTTGAAGAATAATTTGCGAAGTTTTTAAATCATAATATTAACAGCTAGTTTGTATTCCACTTGAATTAGAAGGTTGTCTTAGTATGGCTAAGCTAAATTGTCACAAGAATTATGTGTTTGTTTATTTTTTAAAAAAATCAAATTCTCTTTCAGCAGAACATTTTGTTTCATTTAGTTTTCATTTGTTCTAATACAGTTTCTTCCCCTTAAATGAAAGAAAAACATTTTAAGTTTGCTTTAGGGTAATTAAATGATTTGATATTGTTAAGTATTGTATTTCTTTCTTGTGTAGCCATTTTGTAGATTTTTACCTGTGGCTGCATTATTTTTTAATTCACCCTTTCTGAAAGGGTGATTATTTGGTTTATGATTGTTTCGTGCTTTTTGCATAATTGGTTTGTAAGAAGAAAATTTATAACATCACTGGCTAACCACCATAAGGACTTGAATCTATGGATAATTAACTAATAAAACAGCAAACATTTTTATAAATCTCAAGGAGGCAATTTGCTTACTTCAGCATCAGTAAACTGAGAAACTGATTAATTTGAAAACTCTTACAAGATGAAGAAAGCTGGGATTTAGGATGACTGTTGTGTTCTAGTATTTGAAGTACTTAACTTGTTTACTGAAATTAGGTTGATTCGTAGCTAACGGGCTGATTCCAGTTTTGTACCTGCTATAATGATGGAAAATACAGAAATTGTTTACAAAAATTGTCTGAATTGTTTATTTTTCTTTTGGGAGAGTATTAACACTGTCTCTTGCAGGTTGTCGGAATTGTCCTTGGAAAGACCCATTTGTTCTCTGTATAATTTATTGGTTTTGGTTTTTAGACTTAGGGGTTTTGGATTAAATTGGATTTAGCAATGTGTTTGACATGGCTTTTATGGAAAGATAAAGACTGAAATTCCATCCCTAATAAAAAATGAAAAATTGTATGAATAACAGAGCAAATTAAACAATTCTTTCTGTTAAGACTGTGTGAGGACCTGAAGACAGTTTCTGGGCTCCCATAGAGTGTCACAGTAATTTGAATGTAAACTTAATCTTTCTGCTTGATCATTCTCCTTTGCAGAGAATCAAGAAATAAAAATTTGCAAGTACCTCCAGTAAGTTAGAAAAAGGGACTTGATAGGACAGTGACGGTTGTTAGGCATGCAAGTGTAAAGCAGTGTGATTGTCCCAAGTATTTGCTAGTCATCTTTGTAAGAAGCCTGATGAAGAGGGATATTTTAATCATGTTAAATTCTAGTAGGTGTCTGCCATTTAGACCCCCTCTGTCACCAAGATATTCTACTCACATTCCTTCCTGGGCCATGGAGATGTTTGTGTTTTGTGTGCCACGTCATCAGTCTTTCTTTTTCAGATGAGCAGAACTTTGTGCTCAGAGATGCTGAAGCTGAGGTGCTTTTCTGCTTTAGTTTAGAGGAGTCTCTAAAGAGAGCACAAGTAGCTCCACTGTTCAAGGTATGCGGTTTACCACAGCATTTAAATATTTGGGAGGTTCTCAACCTAATTTTTTCAGCATTGGGACCACAGGTTTTATAGCTGAAAGCAGTAGAGCAGGCTGGCATATGACATGAAACATTTGTTATAAATTTTAGTTTTGTTTTTAAGCCTGTTTCTGCCTAAGCATGGTTGAGATTGATGTTAACCCTCTGAATGACTGGATCCTGTAGATGTTAACCAAACAGTCTCAGTAAATTTGCTCCCTTCCAAAATTTAGAACATTGCTCTGCTACTTGTAAAAAGGGAGGTTGTTATGGAAGGGACTTTCTTTTCTTTGTTTTCTCTTTTCTTTTTACACCAGCTTCATAGTCAGAGCAGTTGCCCATAAAAATGGGAGTGTGAGAGTGAGTTTGCCCTTCAGCCTGAGGGACTTCTAGTGTAAATCTCTTTGGAGACTGCACTTTCCACCAGTCTGTTTGCTAGGATGGTGCAAGATGTTTTAATGCCTCTGGTTAAAATAACATTACAGACCAGAGAGATACCTGGAGAGCTGAGTTGTTAAAGATTTTTCAGCCTAACTGAACTACAGACTGTTTATGGAGGTAAACCACCTAAACCAGGTATTTTTTCAATCTGTAATGAATAAGAATCTGTGTCTTCTGTTATATCTAAGTGCTACATTTTGCTCTCAGTTTTGCAGATTAAATAGCAAGGTGTTTTCTGGTTTTTTATTCCTAGCTGATAAACAGCTGATAAACTTTGTGATCTGTCCATCTATCTCAGTCGAGCAGTAGAATAACTTTTGTCAGGAAGTAATAAATTGGCTGTTAATTACTAGGCAAAAGTTCTTTTGTAACACTGAGATGTCCCTGTGCTCAAAGAAACCAAGAGCATTGTTCTTATGTGTCTTACCAAGCTGCAGTTGTTATTACTTGCAGATGTGGAAATAGGCACACCTGAACTGTTCAAATTTATCATAATTGTACATTTGCCTCTCTATGGGAAACATCAGCAGTAATTAAGGACAACTCATCAACTGATGACTCTGTGTCCATAAGCCCAATCCCCACAGTTTACAGAGCCTGCCCTGTGGTATAAAAGAAGTGGCACATGACATTAAAACTTCCTGTTCCATAATGCTTTTTCTTGTTCTTCCTTTTCTCTTTTTAGGGAAAATATTTTTACATTACACCTGGAATTTGCCCCAGTCTTTCCACCATGAAAGCTATTGTGGAGTGTGCAGGAGGAAAAGTATTATCCAAACAACCTTCTTTTCGAAAACTCATGGAGCATAAGCAGAATAAGGTGTGTTGGGTGTTGTTTTCTAAAGTTTAATTGTAATACCTTACCATATTCTTCTGAGCTTACCATTACTTTCTTTCCTTTAGAGTTTGCCAGAGATAATCTTGATTTCCTGTGAAAATGATCTTCATTTATGTCGAGAGTATTTTGCACGAGGCATAGGTATGTATAAGCTTCTGTTGTGATTTAAAGTACAACTGTTACTTTGATTTTTTTTCTATTTCCCAATTATTATAATAATACAAATACAGAGATCTTTTGAAGCATCAGACACTAACAGAGGAATACATGGATTATCCTGCAAACCATGGAGAAATCCAAGCCAGCTGTTTGCTGGTTATGTCTAATAGTTACTTTATAAGGCAGATATCACCATAAATTTTTGAATTTAGCAATAACTGAAACATCAGTGTGTTACCAACATTATTCTCATCCTAAATTCAAAGCACAGCCCTGTACCAGCTCCTCAGAAGAAAATTGACTGGAACCAGGGCACCATCTCAGTATTCATCAACTGAGTTTGGGGTTTTCGCTTTGTTTATTTTTACTTTCGTGTAGAGCCCCAGGAAGTGCTGTATTTAATAACAGTGTCAGGTGTGAGGGCTGGTGGCAGGGCTCTGGTAGTGGTGGCCACAAAGGTCCAGAACAGCCCCTCCTGACACCTGCAGCATGAGGCAAAATTTCTGTGCAGGGTGTGAACTGTATGAATTTTGATATTTCCAGATGTCCACAATGCTGAGTTTGTCCTGACTGGAGTGCTTACTCAAACACTGGATTATGAATCATATCCTTTTTGTGTAAAGACATTCTGCTGCTTGGGGGAGTGTGGTTTGCTGAAGGTTTTTCTTAATTAGGAACTAATTAATTGTAATTTTGAGGTTATGCAATTGTTTACTTGGTAACAAGTAAACACCAAAGAAGGTAGCTTAAATTCAACATGGAATTACTTTTTATTGGGGAGTAATACCTTGAGGGAGGAAGAAGGCAGGGGGGTCACAAGGAAGTAGTAAATATTAGAGTAAATAGTAGGATAAATTAGTAAATAGTAGAATATTAAGCAATGGGAAGAACTTGCCACAAAGTGAAATATTTGGTACAAGTTACTGTCAGATGAGGAAAACAGCTTTTTACTGAAGATTATAGACCCTGTTTGATAAATACAGGGGGGGCACCAGTAAGAGCTCTGTGTCTTTATGCATGCTTTTTATAGAACTTGTACTTTGCTGTCATTTCTTACAGTTGTTCTTTCTTAACGAGCTTACATATAAATTTACTTGATGGATAGTAAAATGCCTTACTGCTCCAGGATCCTTGGAGCATTATATCTAGCTCTTCAGCCATTGTACAAAGCAACTAGAACTTCCTGTGGATGCTGTTTTCCAGCTGTTTTCCTAGGGATGATGAGCAGTTTAAAGCAGGAAAGCAAAAATAAACTGCATCTTTTTTAGGATGTGTAATTTTATTATGCTGAAACATAATTTACTATGTTTTGTATTATACTACCATTTTAAAAGAGCCCAATTTAGGTATCACGATGAGCCCATTTTTAAGCATTTTAAAATAAATTATGGTACTTCAGCCAAAAGTGTAATTTGGATGTAAAAATAAAAGGGCTTGCTATCTATTAAATTATGGATGTTGAAGATGAAAATGTTTTGTACTTTATTTTTATTTCTTATACTCTATTTTCTTTTATATTGATACTTTGCCCATATTTGAAATAAATGTACTTTTAAATGTTTTACTCTATATTTTAGTGGTCGTTCATTTTTTTGAATACTGTGCAACAATGGCACTCTGGTAAGAGTAAATTACTCAAATCTTTTTCCAAGCAATGTGAAATTATTTTAAGCTTATTTTACCAGGTATGTTTTAATATATGAATCCCAGTGCTTTAAAGGGAAATTGTTGTAAATGTATATATGTGTTTTTACTGAAGCAGAGAAGCAGCTTGCATATTCCACTGTTGTGATAACTTTTCGTTTGTATAGTGAGTTTTACTAAATAAATACTAAAAAACCAGTCTCCTGAGTTGTATTTCCTAATAATCTGATTTGAGCATTTTATCAGTTTAGATCCCAGTAGATGAAAAAGTGACCCTAAAACATTTCTTTCTAAACAGCAAGACAGTTCAGCTCAGATGCTGTACAGAGAAATGAGTATCTGCACTCCCCCATCAGGGACATTACTGATTTCAGATCTCTCATGTGCTGTGGGTGAAGTGTAAATCCAGCTGGTGCTGGGATTTACTGACGGTGTTGCCTTTCTCCCAATACCTTAGCTGAGCAAAGTGCTTAAGTGAGTGACAGATCGCTGCCGTAAGAACGCAGTGGCAGTAGATGTCAAGATGAGTGGGGTCCCACAGAGGTCATGTGTGCCTCTTGCCTTTTCCTTGCTCTGGTTTCTCAGCTGTGTCCTGACCTGCTGCTGTGCTTGGCTTTTCTTTTGGGAGCAGTAGGGGGCTGCATGAGGAGCACAGGAATGGTAACATTGCTACCAGCATGACCAGGATGAATAAGAACGTTGCACTTTGGTTATGAATTTTTTAAGGGAATGAAAGGTAAAAGGGTGTGGTAGGGATGGGAGGAATGGTACTTTTTCACAAATGCCATTTACTGATGTCAGGGTTCTGTGTTTATTTTTAGTGGGATGCTCAGCTCTCTGAGGTGCAACTTCCTTTTCATTATGAGACAGATGAAGGAAAAGTCTGTAATGTAGAGACATAAGGCTGGCAATTAATGATACTATTTTATACATTAAAAAATAGTAAAAACAAGAAGGAGGTACTGCAGTGGGAGTTCATTGTTGGTTGATGAGTTTTGGTACAAATGACTTAAATTGTTCAAACATGTGGACCTGGCAAGTCTGATCTCCCTGTCAGTGGAGGGAGAGAACATCTCTGAAACCTGACTTCAAGAGCCCTGCGGAGACACATCTCAACAGTTCAACAAAGTAGTTTAGTTACCTAAACCTTTCAGAATACAGAAAATTAATAAAGTTAATCCCACCCTGAAGAACTTTGTAATACCTTACATGAATACTGTTTTTTACTGGAGAAATAAATGTATCTTTTTCCCCCCCTGCTTAAGAATGTAAATACTGAAATGATCTGAACCTGTGTTAATTTTTGCATGGCTTGAGATTGTCTACATTGTACTTGTTACCAAGTGACAGGAAGGTTTTTGAGTGCCTTTCTCTTTAAAACAATTATCAGCTCTTGCAGCTTTTGAATGCTTGGCAGTTTTGTGGTACACAGAACTTGAATGCATATTTTGTACCTCTTGTGCATTCAGCAAGTCTTCTGTCTGCCTTCCCAACGATGTTTGTCCTAGCAAGCGTCAATGCTGCTTTCAGAGAGACACCACCTCACTTGTGCTAGACTCAAGGCACATGGCATTGCCCCCTGGGTCCAAAAAGCTCCAGAGACCTGGTACAGCAGCTTGGTGCAAGATGAGAGGCAGAGGGAAAACAGTTTTGGATGTGCTGGCAGTTTCAGCCTCAGCAGTGTAGACTGCTCCACTCCATCGTGCATTTATGCTTACCTGGAGTTCTCAGCCTTTTGTAGGATTGGCTTCCTCCACATTTTCCACAATGAAGCAATGTTGAGGATATGTAATACCTTTGCCAAAAATGGTTAAGAGTTAAGATACGTGAATGCAATAGCATCTGCAAGGTAAATTTCCTTAGAAAAACTATCTAAAATGCTGTCAGATATTGCATAGAAAAGCTTGAAGAAAACCAAATGTGATCATGGAACAAATGAACCCCATGGGAAACATGAATGATAATGCATCTGTTTCATCATCAGTGAAGACAGTGTGTTTATTTAGCCAACATACAAGTATGACTGATTTGATTAACCTTTCAATTAGAGTGAAAAACACAACCTGCCAAGGAATAGTCTTTCAAGAGCCACAGGAGCTGTCCAGAGCCAACTGGCTTGCACAGATGTTACTGTGTGTGATTAGTGATCGAGAAGGGATTTGATGGAGTATTCTGCTACAGCATTGCTGTTAAAAACATGCTTTTCCCTTAGAAGAAGGTTGTAATACTCAATTATCTATTTGATCCTGTGCTCTGTATCAGGGGGGAAAAAAAGGACGTTTTCATATTGTCATAGAAGATCCAGAATGCAAACTACGAAACTTGTGTTTTGTAGAAAACCTGTTCTGATAAAGTAGTTATTTAAAGGTAAAAGTAGAATATGTCTAATAGCAAAAGTGTTCCATCGTTTAGAGATGTGTTGGAAGTTGGTCTCCATGTTCTGTTACTTTGCAGCTTTCTTCGCTGTGAGTCATTGAGTAGAATTGAACAGATTTCCAGAAATACATCTGGAAACCTCTGGAGGTTAAGTGCTCATTATCTCAAAGGACGTGAGATGCCACAAGCTCTGTGGGCATTTTGTTTCTGCATTTTGCTACCCTCAAGAAAATAAATAAATCACCTTTGTATTTAGTCAGAAAATCCATTGTTCCACAAGTGGTGATGCTCATTTCATCCCCACACACCCCCAGCAGAGTCTGGCTCTCACCTTCCTTTTGTGAAGCACAAGAGGCTCCTCCCAAGGGACAGGCATGGTTGAGAAGCTTCCTCAGTGGGATAAAGGAGCTTTCCCTGGAGGACTGAGCCCTGGGGAGATGAGCTCTTCAGAGGGAATTTTAACCTGCATAATATGTATGCAGACAAGTGTGAAGAGTGAGGGATGCTTGGGAAAATACTCCCACCTTCACCAAGAGAGTAAATTTTTCTGATCCTTGAGCAGTGCTTTGTCAGAAAGATGCCAGGCTGGGTCTGCCATGGAGGGAGCATCAATAACAGGGAGCACTCCAGATCAGACTCAGCTTTGAATGGGTTTGTCCTTGTAGCAAGCTACACCAAAAAGAAAAACAAAGAGTATTTTAAGCTTGAGAGGCCAAATTTTATTAGTATGCCAACCAAAGGACTTTTAAATGAGGCACCTCTATCAAAGAGATGGAACTGAAGTTTCCCTCCCTGCTTTTTGTGTCTTTCTAGGACAGATTCTCATTTAATTCCATTAACTTGGAGTGTTGTGGGCAATTACACAGCCCTTTCTGGTGACAGGAATTTTCTCTTACAGATAGTGCAAACATCTTAATAAGCAAATAGACATCCTCACCATTTTCATGGCTTTTGGGATTTGATACTTAAACTTGATAAACTCACAGCTTTTTCTTGGCAATAACTGTGTCATACGGTTACTTCCTGACTTTGTGAGAGAAGATAGAGAAATGTCTTTATCAGAAAAAAAAATAAAAATTAAAAATGAACTGTATTTGTGAAGGCTGGATTAACCCCTGGGGCCCAAAAGAATGGAGCCCACCAGCCTTCCAGGCTGGAGCAGAGGGAGGGAAGAGGAGCTCAGTGATAAGAACAGGCAAAGTCAGTCAGCCTTCCCTGGAGGAGCCCTCTGAAAAAAAAATACGTTCTTCAAAGCAGCTCAGAATTTTCTATGTTCTGTTAAAGCAATTAAATATTTTCAAAGGAGAAAGGGAGAGAAGAGTGTGATTTTTCATGCGACAATTGTGGCTTCCAGCCCAGTATGGAGGGAGGCAGATGAGCCACCAGGCCAGCCTGGAGAAATCTGAATTGCAGATGAGTCAGGAGGGGTTAAAAAGTTCCCGAGCTCTGTCTGGGCTGGGAGCTGCAAGGTGTGACAGGTGTGACATAAACCAGCTTTCCTCTTGCTCACCTGGGAAGGTGCATCCAGAGCTCCTCATGGTGACTCACCAGCCTTCAAACCTGCACTGCTGTAGCTGCACAGATCCTGCAGACAGCTGCAGGTTTCTGGAGAGACTGCAGATGTGACTGTCGTGCACTGGAAGAAAAAGGGAGGCACCAAAACACAGGCACGTCCCTCCTCTTCCAGCATCCTTTAACTAGGGGAATGCACAGTTACAGCTCGCACAACCTAAGCGGAAAGCTCAGAGGAGCTGTGCTCCCAGGTGTGTTTAAGTCACCTCTCCAGCAATGTTCCAAACACAGCAAACCCATGCATCTCTACCTGGACAGAGTGGGACTCTCATCTCCCTGCCAAAACCAGAGCCTTGCTTCTCATGCAGTGAGCGTGTGGGTCACTCAGTGCTTCCTTCTCTCACATTCCACACTGCTTTTGCCCTTTGCTCATTTTCCCTCGTTGCTTGGAGAAGGCTGCAGTAGCCATGGATTTAACTTTCTAGATTCTCTAGCTGCTGCTGTGCTCTAGACTTCTTTGCCTGGCCTCCCCAATGCCACCATCATTCTGACAGAGCACACAGCACAGTACACAAGCTATCCAGCATATTAAAAGTACTACTTAGGGCATTAAAAGCAATATATTTTGTGTTCTTGGTCTCTGAACAGTCTAACCCCTCCAGGCTGCTGTCGGCAGCATGAGCAGCAGCTCTCATTTCCATCTGTGCTCTTCAACCTGGCTGTTCCTCACGTGAACATGGGGTCACAGCAGGGCTCTGGAGTGCAAAGCGAGCAGTTTGCTCACGAGCAGATTCTCCAGAGTTTCTTTGCAATTAATATCTCAACATGTTGGTTTTATAGAGCCTTTCCCTCTTGGTCTGCAGTGACCAATACATCTTCATTTCCTTTCTTACCATCACAAGAAGCTTTGTGTTGTGAATTGCACTTCTACTTCCATGGAACAGACAATATAATAAAGAACAGTTATTACAGAATAATCATCTCGGTAGAAGAAAAGAATGTTTGTAAAATGCTTTACAAGGAGAGAGAATGTATTCCTAGAAGAGTTGATCACAGTGGCCAAGCTCTGAATAATGGTGCATCTGGAGGAAAGGTTTTGTGATTGGAAACTCATCTATTTTATCTGGTGACATCATCTAGTGACAGTGACATCGTCCCTCTCAGCACAGGGCGAGCTGGGGGCTGTGTGAAGCCCTGGGAGCATCAGTCACTCGTCAGCAATACAGCGAGAGAGCAAACCCAGCCCGGGGTCTGGAGCTGCTGTGCCTCTCTCTGCAGATCATTTTGAATTATGAACCATTTACAGAGCCATTTTAAACCCCGTTCTTACATGGATGTGAGACACAGAGGCTTTCTGAGAACCAAGGAAGTTATAAGAGCTAAATGAAATGCTGAACTCAATGGCAAGGGCAAGGGAAAGCAGGAGATGTGATGAGCATACCATGTGAGCATGGTCTTGCTTTGAAAGATGCAGGGATAATAGCAAACAAGAGTGGAAACTTCATGTTAGTGCCTCTGAACAATGAAAGAATGTGCACCCTGCCCAAAAAATGGGGTGTATGTGGAATTTTGTAAAGATAGGAGCCTCTGGGAGCTGACAAATTAGTAAATTATTCAATTTAAATTGAAGTATCTTGCAAGAAACTCAATTTTAATGAAACTAGTTTGGGGCTTTTTGACTAGGAAGGCAAAATGAATTATTAAAGTATCAAATAATAAAGTAACTGATATGAAACTAATTGAGAAAATGAAGCAGAAACAAAACCGCTCTAATCAAACATGCTCAGTGTGGGGAAACTGAAATGGGAATTCTCATTTCCAGTTTTTTAGCAGCAACACTTTGTAACTGCTGAAACACTAAGACGTGCAATTTATCTAAACTCTGAAAAGGAGAGAAACTTTTGAAGTTTATCTTTCCCTCAAACATCACACTAGGCATAAATGGTGACTTACCACCTCCTCCTTGTAGCACCTCCTAACAACACGAGTACATCATGCAGCATTTCAGGGTGCTTCAGTCATTTATTTAGCTGATCTAACTGATGCGATTAATTGTTTAACCTCCAGCTGCAGAGACCTCCAGAATTCATCACCCTCCCTCCACAAACAAGCTCCACACAACCCTTACTGAACACAGCTGAAGTTTCAGTCCTAAGCATCCTCTAAGGGGTAAGAAAAAAGGAGGGGCAGAAGTGGAAGGGCAACTATGTCCTTCAAAGGACTGTCAGGAAAATTACAGGTTTGATAGTACCATCCCATAAATTTTTTAAGCTCAGCACGGGAAATATAAGGGCAGAAACATCTCCTTTTTTTACCTATAAAAATTTAAATCAATTTCTTCTCCTTTGAGAAACGACTGTACCAAACACCAGCTGGCACTGGGTTATATTTCATAGTGGAAAAAACATGATTCCTGTTTTCAAATTTGGAAATGACAAAGGAGGTTGAAGGAACAGTTGCAGCCTGTTGCCACCACTTTGCTTTACTTTTTTCCTGCAGAAAGTCTGGTTTGCTTTGCTGTGGTGAGTACAGCTCCCTGGATTTTTAGGAAAACAATAATATGGCTTTGTGCCCTAAGGAGAGAATTTAATACATCAGCAAAAACTTGAGTTGCTCTTTCTGGTTTCTGCCCTTTAGCAGTGAAGAAAGTCCAGGTAATGGATTTACCCTGGGGAAGGAAAACAGCAGTTTAATGTGAAGCATGGGTGTAGCTGTACTGACCTCTCATGATTATCACCAAATTTACACCCACCCCTAAAGCACCAGAGCTGACAGAGCCTGAAAACGAGCAACCCAGGCAGAGCCACAGCCACCTGCTCCCGGTCTCCTGCATTAACTCCACTCACTAGTACAAATTAATTTTTACCCATCATGACAATTTTCTTCTAAAATGTTGTTTTGTGGCTGCAAATGCAGAGCCAGACCTCTGATTTTGTTACTGACTTCTCTTGCAATTCCATGCTCTGCCAGTTTGCAGTGAGTCCTGGTTTCAGCAAGGATGAAAACTCGTCCTAGTGACTTAACATCTGTCCCACTTCAGCCTCTAAAATGTGCAGGACATGCAACTGCTTTAATGTGACAGAGAATCTGTGTGACAGTGCCAGTTACTGTGTCTGCATAGAGGGAAATACTGAAGAAAGGAAGAAGGAAATACAGCACTGCAGGTGGGATCTTAGGAGGACAGAGCAGAAAGGGACAATCCCCTCCCTCAATGTGCTGGCCACGCTGCTGGTGATGCAGCCCAGGGTATTTTGACTTTCTGGGCTGCCAGTGCACATTGCTAGGTCATGTTCAATTTTTCACTTCCCTTGTCCCCAGGTCCTTCTGCTCTCAGCCCTTTCATTGGTTCTGTGTTGGTTCTGGGGGCTTCCCTGCCTCAGGACCTTGCCCTTGGTGACTCCAGGAGCTGGAGCTGACAATGGCAGTGCCACCCAAAGCACAGTGAGCTGCAGAGCTGCCAGCTCTTGTGATCTACTCAGTGTTCAGGTCAAAAAGAGAGCTTTGGAAACTGCCCCCGAGCTGTCACACAGAGAAATGAGCTCTTTATAACACACAGAGCACAGGATCATGATGGTAATTGAGTACTTATAAAAAAAATAAAATCCTGTTGTGCCCTGGGTATGGAATGCCTAATCAAATCATGTTTATTTCTCGGCGCCAGGATGCTAATTTGCTTTGATTTAGAATTTATAAAGATAATTGCAGATGTGTGCATCTGCGTAGGTGGCTGTGAAAAGCCTTTCCTCTCCGTTTAATAAGCAGCACATTAATGTGGACTGCCTTCATTTGGCTTCCCTTTTCCAATACCATTGATTTTAGTGCCTTTGTTAGAGGAGGAGATGGAGCCAGGGAAGGCCACATGCTCCCACCAGAGGTGTGGAAGCTGAGCATCCTCTCATGGATCTGTGGGATTCCCCTTGCCCCTGCAGGAACCCTCACCTAAAAGTAGGAGCAGATGCTCACACCTTAAAGCTCTGAACTTAATATTCTTGGTGGCACTTTGTGGAAGCCATCTGCACACATTTACCCCTGGTTTAGTGTTATTAGAAGTGGAATGAGCTGAAAGTTGGAGTGGATGTGGTGTCAGCATAGCACAGAAAATTATTCCTGTTTACCAGAACACTTTTCTTTAGGCCTAATCCCTTTTTCAGATGGTCCAAGGGATGAATCCCTGCTCCCACCTGCCTGTGCCTTGTGCTGACCATTTTTTTTTGTGGCTGACCCTTTGCAGCCTGTCACTCAATCAGACACTGCCCAGGCTGGGCTGTGGCTGTGTGCCTGGAGTACAGCTCAGCCACCCCCACACCTTTTTTGCAGTTTATTTCACTCAAGAATGACTCCATAGAACACCTTGCCTCAACCCCACCCATCCATCCAAGGCTGCCTCCCAGCTACCAGCACCCACCTGTTTTTCGTGTCTGATGGATCAGAGGAGTTTTAAAGGTGAGGAGCAAAGATCATGATCATGTGTCTGGTGTGGGGAACCTTCACACTGGTCTGGTCAGCCTGGCACCTCAGTACCCACACTTGTAAGAAAACATTTACTCCAGACATCAAAGTGGAACAAAGATGACAACTGCTCTTGGCAGCTCCTTCTCCCCCACTCACAAACCAACCCCCAAAATCATGGCAGAGGGGATGGAGCAGCACTGCTGGGGTGGGATTGCACTGGCTGTGCTGCTGCAATAACCCAGAGTGCAGCTCAGGCAGTTCTGCCTCTGTGTGTGCTGAGAGCAAAGCAGATATGATAAAGGACATCCTGGATGTTTTTGTGACACGAATTTTCAATGGTCCACACAGGCACTGCTGCCATCTTCTCACATGGGCTTAATCATACAGAAATATGCATTAAAATTCAGAGATCTCCTTCCTTGTGATGTTTCTTGCAAAGAGAGAGGAATCAGTGTTTCTGGCCTTCAGGGATGGAAGCTTTCTCTAGAGAGAGTTCTTGTCATCTTTTTTCCACTCATGGAAATGGTGATTAACTCCTGCAACTTTCCCAAAGTGGCTTAAAATGACAGGCTGTTTGAAATATTGTCCCCTAAGTCCTTGGCCACTCCAGGAGAAGTCTCATCATCCCAGTGTGACATCTCAAAGTCAACTGATGATGGGCAGACACCCCATCATGAGACCCAGCTCTTCTGCAGAAAGAGCAGGAGGGTGCTGCCTGCCAGGGTCCTGATTCAGCCTGTTTGCCCAGTGCCAAGATCCTCTCAATCCCTGCTTCTGAGATCCATTTTGTGGCTTCAGGATTTCTAGATATGGATTTAGCAATCCATTTTGGGGGGAGAAAGATTGTGCCAGTTCAGCATTTGGTGTCACTGCTCCATTTTTCGCTATTCCCTCTCCCTGTAAATGACGTTTTACCTAAGTCTGGTATAATTTCATATGAAAGGGGTGTTGCCTGAAGGAATGTCTTGTGCTGGGTGGTTCCTTGTCCCAGGAGCAGCTTGGGGCCAGTGTGAAGGCAAGGCTGCAGCTGCCAATCCCAGGGATGCTGCTGCAATCCAGACAAGGATGCAGGGAGCACACCCAGGGCAGGCAGACAGTCAGTATATGTGTGAGTTTTCCCTTTACCTGCTTCTTTACCTGTTCAACAACAGGAAAAAAGTACCATTCAAAGTTTCTGACAGCTCTGAGTTCAGCCTGTGTTGGGCAGAAGTTCTGTCTGACTCCTGTAAAAGATGAGCAGACGCAACTGTGTCCTCTAAACCTGGAAAAGAAACACTGGGAAACTCCCCTGCTCATCTAGAGGGAAGCACATTTGAAGGGATGCCTGATGCCAGCCCAGACAAAACATCTGCAGCCGGAATGGGATGTCCCCACAACACCAAGCAGCAAAACTTTTCCACCATCCATGTGGATCTTGTCAGGAACTGAGAGTCTCTTCTGCCACTTGTTCAGTGCTGAGTTCCCCTTGAAACTCTGGTTCTCATGTTCAGGATTTCCTTAGCTCTTACAAGAAGTAGCTGCTTTCCTCTGTATGTTTTGCACAGGAATTACAGCACATGAAGCAGATTTCTTGTGTGGTGAGAGGATGTTTTGCATACACCCCTTCAGAGAGCTATTGCTGCACCTCTGGGGAGCTGGAATACTATATCTAATAATACACTTTAATTAAAATAAATAGTGCTCCTAATTATGTCTTGTCACACAGTTTGTACCCTATAATTTATCAGTGTGATGCAGCTATGAATAAAACATTAAAAACATATTCATATGTAATTTTACCCATACAAATGTACTGCTCATGGGCTTCATAGATTGCTCTTAGTCTTTCATGAAGATGCTGCAGGTCACATCATGGTTTCCTTAAGCTGTGTTTTCATAGCTTTAAGGAGTTCTGATTCAAGAAGCAGTTTTGTAGCTGTGAGAATGCTGGGAGCCACAAGAACAGTGTTTCCTAACAGAATATATCCACAAAATTAAAATGGGAGAGAATAAAATCAAGGAAGTTGCAATTTATAGCTAATGCCATAAATTAGGCTTACTCAAGCAACAAGATCAACTTTCATAAGCATCACAAGGAAGGAATCATTCCAGGACTGGTGGAAATTGCTGGCACTTGTGGCTTCAGAAAGTTGTGGATTCATCCTGCTTGGTATAAAAAACATCTTTGCAGAGCTTCACTTCATATCTGGAGTCTTTAAGTGACCCTTGCACTTCTGAGGGACATCACAATCTGGGTCACTGCAATGCTTTGCTTTTATTTGGGATTCAGAGACAGTCTGGCTTCCATAAAACTTCTGGCTATCTGAATCCAGGCTCATCTGACTTCTTCATATGAAAATAAATTAAAAAGCTGATTGTACACATTCAACCTAAAAAACAAAATGAAAAATATTGTCTGCAAGTATCCTGTCCCTTATTAGTCCTCCTGTTGGTAGAGAAGAAAGACTCCACTCTTTTCAGAGTCACCCAGAATTGTTTTTTATTAACTGAAGTAGTTTAGTACTCAAAGTACAGGCTGGATTTGGTACAGGTGGGCTCACTCTGACAAAACAGGAATACACAGAGGCTGCTGGAGGCGATTCCCTGGTTCCTCACAGGAGGAAAGGATCCATTCCAAAGTCAGCACTGATGGAGCTGGATTTGACAGTGACTCCAACATGTAATTCAAACCTGCTTCTTGGGAAGAAAGGTAAATGGAATGATTAAGTAAACATTTTCCATTGCAATGGTCACTGGGGTATGTGATCACCCCATGAAAATTTCATTGGAGAGGACACCTGGATTTGTGCTTATCACTCCTTGCCTTTGGAATTTCTTTCACAGACATCTGTGATGTGTGAAAGTCTCTTCTTTTGTTCCCCCTCCCTTGACTGACATGGGTTTTCTACTTTTTATTTTATGAGAGGAGATTGAAAGAGTTACAGAAATAGGAAATTGGTTTGGAGCTCAGGTCTCAAAAAGACAATGCTGTGCATTGGGGCAGCAGATCACAGCACCGAGCTGACCCCTGGATGCAGATCCCGAGACTCCTCCCAGGGGTGATGCTCAGCATCCACAGATCTGGGCTGGAAGAGCTAAGGCCAAATTCTCTGCAAAGGCACGGGGGGACACCGCGCCTGAATGCTGGAATTCCCGGGCAGTACTCCTGTAACAATAACAAACAACGTGTGACGGGGCAGGAAGAGGTGAAAATTCGGAGTTTATGTCACTGCTGGGGCTCTGAACCGGGATGTGGCACAGGGACATCCTGCTGCACCCTCCGGGCTCCAGCGCTCCGGGGAGCGCATCCGCACAGGGGCTCCGGAAGAGCCCGGGGAGAAGGGAAAAGAAAACCCGGGGATACAGAGCCCTGGGCAGGGTCAGTGTGGGTGTGACCCGGGACATCGGGAGCGACACGGCGGGTCCCGGAGCTCCGGGTGTCCGTGTGCCTGTCCGTGTGTCTGTCCGTGTGTCTGACTGTGTGTCTGTCCGTGTCCGCGACTCTGTCCGTGTC